>NDXZ01007741.1:0-14635 GCA_003055125.1 Paykullia maculata | reverse complement strand
AAAAAAAATACCATCATGTGACTTAGTTCTGTGAGCAAAATAATTCACTAGCAAATCTGATTAAAGGGAAAATTATTAACTTATTGTACTTTAAAATAAATTTAAGATTATTAATAGAAGAGTTAAAATATTTTTTGTTTGAAATATTATAAGTTAATAAACTTCAAAAACCCTTACTGCCAAACCTAAACAGGAGCGAACATAATATTCTAAATAATCACAAAAATATATAGATAAAAATAAAAATGAACTCAAGCTAAACCAAATAATATTAAAATTTATCTAAGAAAAAGTTCATCTAATTTTAAAAAATAATTACATATAGCACACACGGCACAGTAATAGTGCACTTGACTACATCTTGCTTAATTGCAATACAAGATGGTTGACAAAGAAATGCATCATTGCAAAAAAAGCTTTTAATTGTTCTCTCCGATGAATGGTCAGAAAAGCAAAAACAAAATAACGTGATTATTAATAACAAGTAAGAGCGCTATATTTGGCTGTGCCAAATCTTATATACCCTTCGCCATGTGTGGCTTATTTGGCCAAATGATTTTTTCAAATGTATCTCATAGCTGCAAACAATAATTTTTTTGTGTAAAAAAAAGAAGAAGTCTTTCTTTGCTTATATCTCAGCCTGACGGACAGGCGGGCATGGCTAAATCGACTTCCCTATTATAAGGATCCAGAATATATATACTTTATAGGGTCGCAAAGGAATATTGTAGGAATTACAAACGGAATGTCAAACCTACATATCGCTTATTTACAAAAAGAACGTCATAACTCAAAAAATGAAATTTTGGAGTTAATGATGCTGAACTGTTTAATGTCATGCTTTATATTGTGTAAAAAATTCATGCAAATTGCGTGTAAATTTGCCTCTTGATAGAATAAAACTTTTTAATATTTCCTATGAGTTGTCTGTAAATTGAAAGCTTTTAACTCATTTTCTGCAAAACTAGTTTTTTGAAATTGTGACGTTCTTTTAGTAAATGAGCGATATATACTCTTGCCACATGTGTAAAGCGTATAAAGGAATAAAGCAAAAATATCTTTTCAGTTGATTAATTTTATTCTCACTCACACAATTAACAGAAGTTAATGAAAGTCCAATCTTCTAAGTTGTTAAAATTTTGAGTTAAATAGATGATATTTACATACAGCACCACTAATACCGAAACGAAACCACTCGGCAAGTGTCGGACTTGGTTTTTCCATAATATGTATTCTTAATAATCACAAATAAAAGTATGAACTTAAGCCAAAATAAATAATATAAAAATTTTTTTTAAAAATAATGAAGTTTTTTATTAAAGATAAAAATAATTAAAAACTTAACAGTGATTATTCCTTTAATAATTTGTTTACAAAAAAAAATAATTTTTTTTGTCGAGTGTTTGAAGCCAAAAGAAAAATAAATAATAAATTTGAATATTTTAATTTGTGTCGACCTTTTAAATGTTGGTGTGCAAAATTGATACTGTTATTTTTATACCCTCCTTCACCAAAGGTGACAAGGGTATATATAAGTTTGTCATTCCCTATCTATAAAACATGCCTTTTTGGGAATTTAAAAAAAAATTATAGATACATATAAGAAAAAAAATTTTTTTTTAAGACAAAAATTATTACATTTATGTGTCTTTTTGAGAAATTTGATAATTGGCCCAGAATTAGCAAAGATATTGGCGAAAAAGCTATATGGACTAAAATTAATATCATGAAATAATCAAATTGTTCAAGCCTATAAATACCTTTCGGACATGTAAAAACATACGTACATACATAAGTATACATATATATATACACATATATTCATAAATACCCATAGTGAAGATTATATAAGATTTGGCACAGCCGAATATAGCGCTCTTACTTGTTTAGTGTGTTTTTAACGAAACATTACTTTTACAAAAAAAAGTGCACTAAATTATTAAAAAACTTTAATAATTATTTTTTTAAACTGATTTAAATTGTATGTCAATTTTAAGAAATATCAAATGATGTTATTAATTTTTTTTTTTCGTAAAGACCTTGTTAAAACCATATTACGGTCAAGATTATTAACAAAATATCTCAAATATCAGCAGCATATAATTCATTTAAAACGCACCCTCTTATTTGTTATTTTTTGCTTCTTGCTCTTTTAAGGTAGATTTTTTTTTTGCTTTTATGTCTTAGTGTAAATTTCAAGTTTCTTTCCTTTGAGTTTACAACGTAGCTACGTAAATAAAATCACCTTTATTCCTAACAATATCTAAAGGACAAGGGGTCTTTTAGACAAAACAAAAACATCAGGAAGTTTTGTACACGCAAATAAACAAAGACGAAACATACAACCGACCATTAACTGCTTAACGTGCCAATTATTTTATAACAACATTATTGAAACTCTTGTCGACAAAAGCAATTTGTGTTACAACATGAGCAGCAACAGAAGAAGAACATTTGTAAGTAAGTCTTCTTTCTTACGGCTTGATGTCTAACAATGGCAAAAGTCAAAGTGTGTAGTAGCAACAGCAGCACCAACAATAACCACACATAAGAAAAAAAATGAACCACAGCGGCATTATCGATTTTAGTCAGATTTTTTCTTTTTTAAAACAAATAATAAAACAATGACAAAAACAAATACGAATGAGCCTTCACACATGAGAACAATATTTAGTCGCACAAAATTAGCTTATTAGCATGAGAGGCAAAGAGAAAGGTATTTTTCCGGCATAGCTTTTCAACCAGCTACTACCCCGCATTACCAGCACAAAACCAATACATACACATTTTTAGAAAACACGGTTTACTGCTCGGTCTGTCATAGTGTAAACGTGAATACAAACAAGCTTGCCTTTTAGCATTTTTAGTGCAAAAAATAGCACTTTTTTTCTAAGTTAGAACAAACTATTTACAATGAAATGCCAAATGCTAGTTTAGCACTTTTTTATTATAGTTTGGCACAAGTGACAAAGTAAATTTATCACTTTCCTTTTTTAATTTTAGAACATTTTAGCATTTTGTTTTAAGCGATTTAGCTAGATTAATATTCATCCCGTGTGTTTTGAAAAGAACAATAATTGTGCGACTAAATATTGTTCTCGTGTGTGAAGGCTCAAGAGGACGACCGTACGTACAGAAAGCAACAGCATAAAAGCTGTCAAACACAAAAAACAACAACTACAAGAACAATGAGACCTACAAAAATATCCTTAGAGACCTTTTTTCTCAAACACACTAACAATTACACTCCTATTAAAGTTACATTGTAAGAAGAGATTTACAGTTATCGAAAGGCAAACCAGTATTTATTATTAATGTCATCAACTTCTATGGTACTTCCATAACTTTAACTGCGAAGGCAGAATACTCAAATGCACAAGCGGGGGTTAACTGGGGAAAAGGATCTCTGCAATTGTAAACATAGTGTTAAAGACAAATATCGAATGTTTTTTGTGATAGACGATATGACAGTTCTTGGTTGTTATAGCGTTAGTTTGTCTTGCCGAAGTAGAGCTTACAAGTTCTTCAAATTTATTTAGGGTCACACTGTGCATTTGAAAATCCAATTAACTCGCAAAACTATTGATCGTTTTTTCAATACAGGAACTTTAAACGATTTGTTGTGAACGATGTAAATACAATACAAAACATACTGTACGGACACAATAAACAATCACTTTGTGTAATCAATTTTTTTAGAAAATGTTGGGGTTAGATCTTTGATTGGGTGGTACATTTGAAGTATAAAAATGAAAGTAAACATGTATGATATTTTTGTTGTTGTTTTTAATCTTTTTACAGATTTTTTAACCTCTAACATTTACATGTTTTTGTTTATTTAAGAAAACTAAAAAATTGAAACTAAAGCTGAATTCACCCATTGTGTCTGAACAAAAATTTTGTACGGACAATTTTTTTTTATATTGAGTTTCAAAAAGAGAGACGTCAAACTCAATATAAAAAAAAATTTGTTCGTACAAAACTTTTGTTCAACACAATAAGTGAATTTAGCTTTATAATTATTCTTGCGAAATTCTTGCACGGCTATAGGTTATAGCTCTCTTGTTATATTCAAAATTAATTATAAATTGTTAATTGTTTCTTCCATACGTTTTATTCATAAGTCCACTTAAAATCTGACAAACTAAATTGTCAATTTCTAAACGGCCCTCATTTTTTTGTGTACGTTTACATATTACTTTACTTTACTTTTTTTAAACAAAGTTACAGCCGTAACAATCTTACACCTTTTCTATCATCAATTTATTGTAGCATTTAATGGACGTTAAGGGCAAACGTTCGAATGTGTTATGAATTATGGCCCATAAATCCAATTCCATGGTTTAAATTTATTACCCATCAAATTTGCCAAAACAAAAGTGTGTACTAAAGTTATTTTCTAGTAAAAAGCTTTAAAATCAAAATATATATGTATGTATCTACGTACATTCATATATAA
The DNA here is from genome assembly GCA_003055125.1 of Paykullia maculata. NCBI lineage: Eukaryota > Metazoa > Arthropoda > Insecta > Diptera > Rhinophoridae > Paykullia > Paykullia maculata. Next base: position 10,176 of record NDXZ01007741.1, on the reverse strand, counting down.
ATATCAAAAGGTCAATGATGATAACATAATTATTGTATATGACTTAAGTTATAATATAAGTTGTATAACGATGTAAGAAAAACTTGTCAATTTGTTTATAGCCTACAGTCTACCAAATTTTGGACAACAAAATATTATTATGTATTATTTTGTAGTTACAAAAACCTGACCACACACATTTACACGAATATGTTACGTATATTGTAGCGGCAGGAAAAAGCACATGACTTGTTAAAACACAATAAAGCACAAAATAATTAAAAGATTTAAATAGTCGCGTGCACATACATACATACAAGTCACTTTTCTATCTCGATTTTTTTACTTGATAAGTCAAGAAATGTGAAATTAGGGCCTATATGGATCCAAAAAACATAGGAAATCAAATAGGGGGAAAAAAGGTACTTTTTCAACTTTAAATGTACTTTTTTCGATTTTATGAGTTTAGAGTCTAGAAACGTAAAATTAGGGCCTCTGGATTATAATTAAGATATATAAATAGAAATCATATAAGTAGAAGAAAAACTACTTTTCCATCAGAATTTAAATATTAAATAAATATTGGAAAATACGCCAACAAACTAACGTGTTATAAGCTAGTTTATTTATAATATTAAGTGTTTTCGGTAGACGTATATATATATATCAAAAGTCTAGGCCGATATTCTTTACAAGTAAACAGACTTTCATATGTAACTACTACATCTACAAAAATTACTGTTTTCTTACTAATTTTCCAAAATACAGAACAACGAATCAAAGTGAAATTTTAGAAACTAGTTATTATGGGAAAAATATATTACAAAATTATATACCCAGTTTAAAAACAAAGAGGATTAAATAAAATTGAGAGCAGAACTGAACAGAAAAAAACATGCAATATACAACAACAAAATAGTAAACGACTGACCAAATCACTTGTGCGTTAGTGACCACAAACTGCAATTGCTGTGTCAATGCCACCATCTTCCCCACCAATGTTTTCATTTACAATCACAGCCGAAAATACCACAACATCGCGGTATGACAACATGAATACTACTGTGTAGTTGTTATTTCTAGTATTTGTTATTGCTGTTTCAATTGCAGTTGCAGTTGGTACAACCATTGGTCAAATAACTGTGTGCATAAATGTAAATGCATTTTTGCATTCACATATTGACAGTAAAATAAATTTGTTTAAGCAAAATTTATATGTATATCAACCTGTGTACCGCAATAAAAAAAATTTATATCCACGAAATAAGTAAATAAATATGTATGTTTGTATGTACATACATATCTATATATAAACAACATGTTTAAACAACCTTTCTCTTATTAAAGTGAAAGTTTTATTATTTGCAAAAACTTTTAATTTTTTCATATATTAAAGAAATTCCTTCCCTATTGTTTACACATATTTTTCACGGACCATATTGTGACTTTTTTCTTCATAATTGTTATTTTTTGCAAAAATATTTCCTATATTCCGCTTTTTAGGTTTTTTTTTTTGCAGACATATGTACATAATTTTTATTTTCTAATTTTTATAATTTTACAAAATAAAATCTCACAAAGATGGTAAATAACTGCAAATTTGCAAAAAATGTGAGAAGGTTCTGCAGCATCATGTGGATATTACCATATATAAAGGTAAAACTTTTTAATTTCGAAAAAATTAAATAAAAATAGTCACAAATTATGTTTCGAGCAAACACAGCTAATGAAAGAAGCGTCAAAAAAGTTTTAGCTTCTCTTTAAAAAATAAAAACAAGACACCTATAACCTTAATTTTGGCTAATAAAATAATAATTAGGTTAGCCAAAACAAAAATCAAAATTTATATACGATTTTATAAAAATCTAATTTTATAAAATCTAAAAGCGAGATGGTGTGATTGACTTGGTTCAAAAATAATTATTGTTTTCAGTCCTTAGTGTTTTTGCATAAAAACTTGTAACCCAGCAATCATTGCATTACTAACTGATTTGCCAAACGTATGATTCATATGAAAATAAATAATTATTGCCGCAACTAAATTTATTTTAAACGATACTTTTTTTGAAAAAAAAACATTTTTCTATGATTTAAAAACACTACATACACTTTATAATAATTTCTGATTTACATTTTAAAACGAAACTTACCTAAATAACATATAGTGCTTTAGTGTTTTAAAAAACATTACCTAAACCAAATACCACTACTGTGCAAGAACAATTTGACATAGTTTAAAGATACAAATGACCATTAACCACATCATCACACCCAATACCTTTCAACACGTGCTAGTGAAAAACGTATAACAAACAGCAAAATCGACAAAAAAAATTAAATTAAAGGCGCACAAAAAGGTATTTTGCCAAACTAGTAAAACCATTTAATCAATCGATCAATCAAACAAATACCACATATGCTACTTGCCATTGTATGTATGTATATATGTAAGTACGTACATATAAATTTAGAGAGGTACACTGACAAATACGATTACAAACGTACATACATACATACATACATATATACATGAACAAATGTAGGGATATCAATCCATATACATACATATGTACATCAATATGTATTTCAGCAACAGGAAATGAATGGACAGCATTAAAAAGTGTATAAGAATTTAATTTTAATTTACGTATTTACTTATTGTACTATTAATTTTAATTCTTTCAACACTAATTTCTTTCTTAACATCTATTCATTTTACAGGAAGACATGGTCTGCCTCTCGTGCACCGCTACGGGAGAGCGTGTATGTCTTGCCGCTGAGGGTTTTGGCAATCGTCACTGTTTCCTGGAAAATATTGCCGACAAGAACGTACCACCCGATCTATCGCAATGTGTATTTGTCATCGAGCAAGCATTGTCAGTGCGTGCTTTGCAAGAATTGGTTACAGCCGCTGGTTCTGAGACTGTAAGTATTAACAAAAAAAATGTATTAATTTCGAGCCATTTGAGGTTTATGCATGTATCTACACGCAAAATAACAGTGAAAATAAAATCTAGAAATTCATACCCATAATTATCCCTGATCTTTTTCCATACATTGTTAACAACTTTAGAATTATTAGTTGAAATACATAAATTTAAAGCGAAAAACAAAATGTGAACTAGAAAACAATAATATTATTTAGTTTTCTTTAAGTAAAACATACACATAATCTATGTATATGAATATAAAATAACAGTTGCTTGGAGGTGCCACCTCTTGCAGTAAAAGGTTGCCCACAAGTTGTCAAAACAAAATAATACCTTTATAGTTATTTTGTTTGACATTTGTAGTTGTGAATGTAAACTAAAGGTAAATCTAGACTCAATGCTTCAGCTTCTTTAAAATGGATCCTCAAGCTTCAGGCTCGTTTGAAAAACCTAATATATGTAAGAAAGAACCAAAACCGATATTTAGTTTCTCCTCCAAATTATACAAATTGGCTTAGAGTTGATAACAAATTACTAGCAATATTTCTGACGAGGTTGCTTTACCGAGAGAAAATGCGAATCAAAAGGGCGCGATAATCCCAAGATCACTGACAACTAACTTTTTTTCTCAATACATACAATAAAAATCTTCAAGAAACGATTCAGCAGAAAAATGTGATGAAAACACCCCTCTTGGAGATCGAATATTTATCTATGGATATGCCACCTATCGCGAGTTTTAATTTAGAAATAGGAAACATTTACAGCCGTATTTTTAACAAAAATTTAGCATGGAGTAAGCATAAGTGTCATTTTAATGTATTTTTTATCCATTCTGCTAAAGTCATGTTAACTTAAAATCAAACTGTTATTATTGGCAACTAGAAATGTATTATAAATGAACTATTTGCTAACTCTCTGCTTAGCCTAATCGGTTTGCTAGTGAGCAGATAGTTGTGTGCGATGTATACGTAGTTTCTAATTTTTCGTTATAGATACGGCCGTTAATGTTTAGACATGAACAGTAGTACTGTTATGATTTTTTTCTTAAAAATGTATTTTTTTTTGTACAACAAAATGCATCTTTAAAAGCATTACGTACTCGGTACTAAGTACTGAGTATTCAAATACTTAATACTTTCACAAATCCCGTACAGCATCTCAACCAGGCGCTACATTTAACTGCTAAAGGGAAGGTTATAGTAAAATAAAAATTGCATAAGGGTCAAAATTTTAAATTTATAAAGTTTGTTTTTGACACTTACCCCAATTAGAGGTAAAAAAAAATTAAACTTTAAACTTGTTTAAATTAAGTGCTTCTTTGGACAACTTTATTCTGGCATCAGATTTTCCGCTTTGAATTAAAAATGATTAATTTGAATAAAATATTAATTATAAAGGTATCTTAAAGACTCTTACTTTCTTTTTTCCACTTGTGTGTGTGAAAATCCTCTGCTTTAAATTTACAAGTATTAATTGATTATTTATGTTCGTAATTACAATGAAATGTAAAATGTTAATTAAGCTATTTAAAATTAAGTGAGTTTGTTATATTATTTAGATACAGGAAAAAGTTCACACATACACACACTCACCCGTATGTACTTTTTTATCCTTTCATTTTTTTTGACTGCTTTCTCTTTCCTGAATTATTTTAAAATGATGCCACATGCCACAATAATGCAACTTTCTAGGGTGTTATTTAATGGCTTCTGCAAGTGGCGTGATGTGGTGGTTCATAAATATGGCTGCCACAGAGTTTTATATAAACTAAGATATCGTTACCTGAAACTCAAACAATATCACACATGTGAAAAAGGTTAAAGTTCTTCTACGAAAATTTACCCCTTTTTATGTATTTGTAAACTGTAAATTTTTCTTTTTAAATTTAAAAATTATAAAAAACAACAAAAAAAATATTTATTTGTCGTATTGACATTATTGTTTAAATTTGTATGGTTTGTTCTTAGTTTCAAGCTGTCTATATGCTGCATTTCACTGGTGCTTATGTCAGATCATCAGTAGACTTTGAAATTATTTCCTTGGAAAAATTTAAAAATGTTATATGTATAAGCAAGAATCCAAATAAATTGAATGAGAAATCTTACAAATCCAAAAAACATTCAACAATTTCTGTAAGAAACCAACAAACAATTATTTCATATAATGAAATGCAGCATATAGACAGCTTGAAACTAACAACAAACTACAAAAATTATAAAAAAAAACATTAACTTAAAGCAAGCGTTTGTTTTTTTTGACATCTAATGTACAACCACTCTTATTAAATTGTTATTTTAAACCTATTTCCAACTATATCCAACTCTTCCGTCAGTCGTCAACATGTTTGCAATCGGATTTTAGCCGTTTCCTCTTTGGTGTGTTTTTACATAAAAAGTAAAAAATTATTTTTATTTATTTGAATAAAAAAATAGTTTAGGAATGTTTCCTTATGGCGACGATATAACATACGTCAAATTATATATATTAATTATAATAACGTTAAGGACGCAAACTTATTAGGATGTCCCATGCATTTTTTATTAATTAAAATTTAGGAACTTATTAAACAAAACAAATAATAAAGTTATTTTTTAAACACTTTAGGTAAAATATTTAATAATTTTGACTGTAGGAATTCTTAATCCAATTAATATGTAAATGGAAAATATAAAGAAGATATGCAGAGAGATATAATTTGTATTCTGAATGACAATATTTGATTGAAGTACAACGCTATAACCGAATACTTTTTAAAAATCATTTAAATATATACATAGTACTTAATTAAATTATACAAATAAAAATTTAAATTCATTTCAAGGATAATAACTCTTTCAAATTAAATTGTGCTTAATTTTATCAAGGATAGCAATTTAAGGAACTGCCTGCTTTGACATTTTTCTTATACCGCACAAACGCACATAAAGATCATATACCCCTGTTAGGTCAAAGATGTGTGTGTGTAGCTACATATGTGTGCTTCAATTTTATTATTATTTTTTAATCATATTAAAATATTAAGTCAGTACAGATATTTTACTTTACTTTCGACTTGAAAAAATTAACACAACAAAAACGTGCAAACAAAAATAAAAACGAAAATACGAGTACAACAGGCAATCCTTTTATGCCACACAATTAAATTTTATTCATTTTAACAGTTTTTTTAATTTTTTTCTTATTTGTTTTGTAACTTTTCTCTATTTGTTTATTCAGTTTACTTTTTTCTCTTTTCTTTCACACATGTTGTGTGTCGTTGTTTCTCCTATGGCACTTTAAGCAATAAAAATTTTATTAAATAAAAAATATATATGTATATAACTTTATTCTCTTTTTAAAATTTATATCACATCCCTGCAAATGAACTCATACCTCTTCAAAAAACCAACAGAAAAAAGTAAAACAAAATGAAAAAACACAAAAAAAATAATGTACAGACTGAATCACTATTTATGTATCAATATTTATAAATAATCCTCTCATCAATACATGCAATCCTTATACTGGCGCTGCCTGCCCTTTTACTTACACATATACTTAAACCAAATCATCTATTTTTATTTTCTTCACTCTGGCATAAACTTGTTTCTTTTTTATAAATTTTTCCATTTCTTTTCTTTATTTATAATATTGCCAAAAAAAATAAATAAACAACAAATATGTTAAAAAAAATAAATACATAAAAAAATCGAAATTAAATAAAAAAATAATATAAAAAACTTTATAACCTGAAATATCAAATACCATTTGTATCAAATTCATCAACAAAAAAATGTAAAAAAAACAAACAAAAATAAACACACATACGCACATCGAATGTGTTGTCTCATCAAAAACAGGATTCCCAATTTGTAAGTATACAGAAAGGTTCTGAAGAATCGATCGCACTGCAGTTACCGCTTCAATTGTGTTTTTGGCTAACTCTAAACACTCTCTTAACTATTTACATACATTTTGTCTAGTCTATTGAATTTATGTATATTTCTATCATCTGTTTAATTTTTTTAAAGTTTAAACAATTTTTTTTATCATTCAAGTTATCAATTTTGCCTAATGAAATCAATTTAAAAAAAAATTACAAATTTAAAAAAAAAACCTTTAATTGAAAATTTGTATTCTTATATTTGTAACTGTGTCGTTTTCTCTTTAACCTTCTGTATATTTTTTTAATAACTTTTTAAAAAGTACTAGTTATTAACCTTTACTTGCACAAAACTACTTTTATATGTATGTATGTATATATGTACGTTTGTTTATCTATTGTATCAAAATTATCTATCACAAATTAAAATTAATATTACTTATAGGACATATATTATTTAAAACCAAAGAAAGAAAAAACAATTCAGTTTTCATATTTTACATTTATAAAAAATTGTTTCAAATCACAAATACATACATTTGTATGTATGTCTTAAGTTCAGCGTTACTTATTTAATAAACACATTAACAACTGTGGCTACACAACCACACGATTACAAATGCTATTGGCTACAATCGTCATCGTGTAGTCAGTTACTTAATATGAATGAACATGACATCATGAATCAATTTAGTTTTCTTATGAGAAATGAAATAAAATTTTAATTGGATCTCATTTATTTTATATTGTCGCTTACGAAAATAGAAATTAGCCTAAGTTGACGACAGCGTCAACGGTGTTTGTGTATTCGTCTAGCTGTGATGGTGTCAATCAAATCAAAGTTTAGAAGAAAATATGCCTAAAGCCGCAAATATTTTTTTAAAAATAAAAATTTTTGGACCATCTATTATATTTAACATTAATTTAATATTTTTTGCAAAAGGAGCAAAACTAAGTACATATGGGTTTTATCAGTTTAGTCTTTTTTTCGCAATGGATATTTTAACTTTTGATTAATTTTAAGTTTAGTTATATAAAAAACAAAAATATAAATAAATATAAAATAAAGTCTAACAAAAAATTTTTATTCCCGCCTTTAATATTATTTTTCCACACTTAGAATAACATGATATACAAACATGTACTCACCTCTGCTCCCCCACTGTATATCTTTGATACAGCTGTTAAGGTGTCAAGTATCCTTTTCTCGTTGCAACAGACAACAAATCGATAGTATTCAAGGTTATAAACACAAAGTTAAGTTGTAATAAAATCAATTAACGTTAGTAATCAATCTTGCGTATTTTTGGTTTGAAACAAAAACTTTTTTTAACCCAAACATTTTGAATATTTCATATTAAACAATAATTTCTGTGTTCGTTCCATTAACCTAAATGTTTAACATTCAAAATTTACTTGAACTTTAAATTTTTTAAGAAAAAATTGGACATTTTAAATCTTAATTACAAACAAAAAACTTACCCATGTTACATCAATGTAAATAAAGTGTACAGCACTTTAACCTAAAGACATACACATTGATATTTTCAACCACTCACGCACACATACACATTCTACACACACATATTCCGTCAATTGTCTTGTAGAATTGTTTTATGTTGTTTTTTTTAGAAATGTTACACACAAAATGTTACACACAAATGTTACTTGCGAGCACAATAAAAAACAATAACTAAAATAGAAAACTAAAGTAATCAGAGCTTAAAAGAGTTAAGAGTTAAACGAACTTTGTTTTTTAACTAAATTTTATAAATTTTTCGGTTTTATTCGACAAAATAAAATTCGAATCCCTTAAAAAAATTAATTCTTTTATGGCTCTGATATTTCTTATATTGAAAAAAATAATAATATTATTGAAATTAATCCAATCTTTTTCCTCTTTCTTTATTTTGTACTCTTCCTTGCAATTGAAATTTATTTGCACAGGGCAAAGGTACCGGATCCGGTCATAGAACTTTACTCTATGGTAATGCCATATTATTGCGCCATAACAACAGTGACATGGTAAGATAATGTAGCATTATAAAAGTGTACATATGTATGTATGTATGTATGTATGAACGTATTTATATCCTTGAAAATTGATATCCTCAAATCTTTGGTCATTTCTTTTATGTTATTTTTATACAATTGTTGCTGTAATACCAACGATAATGATAAAAATAGTATTTGGCTTGCCTCTCCACCTCGTCCTCCAACGACAAATTGTCTTTTGATGTTGGTCTGCAAGAACACAGTCAGGGCGAAGCTTGTTGGTGGACTGTACATCCAGCCAGTAAACAACGTTCAGAGGGTGAGAAAGTTCGTGTTGGTGATGATTTAATTCTAGTTTCGGTTGCCACAGAACGCTATTTGGTAAGTAATAATTTTAGTATTTTATTTAATTATTTAATGCGTTTTATATTATGTAATTCATTTTAACTGGATTAATTTGTTTTTACAGCACACAACCAAAGAAAATGAACAATCTATTGTAAATGCCAGTTTCCATGTAACCCACTGGTCCGTGCAACCATATGGTACCGGCATTTCACGAATGAAGTATGTTGGTTATGTGTTTGGTGGCGATGTTTTGCGCTTTTTCCATGGCGGTGATGAATGTCTCACTATTCCGAGCACCTGGGGTCGTGAAGCCGGACAAAAGTAAGTATTTAATTCCGGGATTAAAAAACCTTTTTATTTGAGTTCAATACAATACTAAATCGGTAAAAAATTATATATCAAGTGCTTAAATTTAACTAAAAGTATCCTAACTTTCGTCGTACTACCTAAATAGACTTTTTAGTTATCTAGACCTAATTAATTATCTTGTTTAAAACACTGGCCGAGTTTTAAACTTATAATTAGGCTGAATACATACATGTATGTATAAACTCTGCAGGATCACTGAAAAAACTTAATGTTGATTGTTTGACTTACGAATTAAAATTTATACGGGTTTTTGTAAGAGCGCTATATTCGGCTATACCGAATCTTCAATACCCTTCACTACGTTCTCTATGTGTGTATATTAGTAAATTTTTTTCAAAGAACACAAACATTTTTTTGCTTTTTTTCCCTTCCCATTCCTTTCCCATTTTTGTGTTAAAAAAAAACAACAAAAAATAAAAAAAAATTTTTGCTTATATCTCGAAAAAAAATTTTTTTTTGCTTAAAAATCTAAAATTTGTTTCTTTAAAATTCCCCAAAAGACAACATATATATAATAATTTTTAAGTAAAAAATAAACAAAAAAAACGAGGCAGTCGTCTTTTTTTGCTTATATCTCTGCCGGTTATTGATGCCAGTTTTCAATACCGATTTTCTCGAAAAAATTTCCAAAAGTTTGATACCATATACAACCCTGGGTGACCTATGGGAGCTACGTAAACTTGATTTCAA
>NDXZ01007731.1:0-22968 GCA_003055125.1 Paykullia maculata | reverse complement strand
CAAGTGAATTTTGTTTTTTTAATTGTAGTTTATTTTCTATTATAAAATAATTACTTTTTTCTTATTAATTTTATTTATTTTTATGCTTCGAACAATAAAAATGTACTTAGAATGAATTTAGAATTTAATTATAAAGATGGTACCTATTTTAATGGCCACATGGAGTTTCAATAATAAATTATATATTAGTTTTTTATTTAATTCTCTTTTACCCCGAAATGAAACTATTAAAGCAAAACGTATTTAGTTATTCCCAACTTATTACTTTGATTGTAATGCTGTTCACATTAAATGACGTTTAAGCTTTAGTCGACTCTTTAGAGTAGTGATGTAGTAATGCAGTAGTGTTCACGTTATTGCGAGTGCACTGTAATTTTGAATACATTTAACGTTTATCAAATTTGTACATACATATGTTATAGCGTAGACAGACGACAGCGTTAATTTGCATTAGTAGTCTTAATTCAAATTAACTTGTGAATTATCCCCAACCCAATATGTGTTAGATTTGCCGTAAATGCATGAAATCACAGTGAATTTATACTGAATTTAGCCATTTCAATATGGCAACATGGTAAAATTGTTTACAATCATAAAATTAAAATGGATTTAAAATCAATTGTTATTAGCAAAAAAAAAGATTAAAATATAAACATATTATTTCCATTTTAAGATTTTTTAGGGAAAAAAGCGAAGTGTGTGGCGATAGCGATGCACAGGTTCTGTTAGAGCTGTGGATGGAACGTGCCACCGATTTGCGACGTATAAAAATAAATGGGCACATTTACAAAGTTAATATCAAACCTACAAATTTCAACAATTGCCTGTCTCTTATTTCAGAGCGTCCTACTGCGGTCCCAACTTGTAGCAACATGTTCAGAATAATGGTTGCTAATGCATGTACAATTTTTACTTTGTAAAGCAGTTTCAGCAAAAGCAATTTCAGCTTTCTTTTAAATAAATAGTGCTTTTTCACTAACAGCATAGCTGCTAGTCGTATTTTCTGCCTTTTATCCATTTAATCTCGAAGAGTAAATGATAAAAAAAATTGGTTGAAAAACAAACAACTGTTTACTAAATGCAAAAACTGTCGTCTGTCAGAGTAAAATTTTAAAACACATTAGTGAGCTTTTAATGCAAATTAACGTTGTCGAATATCTACGCTATTAGAAGTTAATCTGAATGTTTGTATTATTTATAATTTTAAAGTTAATTTGTATAATTTAATTTAATTGGTAGTAAAAGCTATTTTATTCTTTTGGTACCCTATTAAACAAGCAACATATCTTCGTTGTAGGTTAAATTTTATTGTTTGTTTATTGTAAAAATGGCCATAAGTAGCGATAATGTCGAAATCGTAAGAAGTATATTGATGTATTTACTACACTAAACTGATAAAATATTAATTTTTACCGCAATTAAAAAACAAAAATTCTAAAACGAAACTAATAAGGAGAATTATTGCAATAATATTGTACAATACTTTAACGTTATCCATATTTGAAACATAGAAAAAACCCATACACAAAACTCTTATGTAAAAAAAGTAATATTTTGTCTAAAAAAAACACATCTTTAGTCCTACAACTATTAAAATCATCAATTTATCATCAAATCTTAGACTGCTTTTACACAAAGTGAGTTTCTATCTTATGAAACAATATATTTACGTACGTAAAGAAAGTAGTGCTGAGGATTTTTAATTTTAAAGACGCCTCCATTAATAATTGAAGCACCTTTTTTTTAAATTACATTACGTAATCAGCACGATTTTTCTAAATATACATACATACATATGTACCGCAACTACCGACCCAATTCTCCATTACTTTTTCACTTAAATTTGTAGTGTTTCAGTCTGTTGTATCTTGTCCATTCGTCTAATTATCTTCACTAAATAAATATATTTTATTTTACAAATTTATTGTTGTTACTCAGCCATCTTTAAAAGCGTAACAATTGGCCAATTGTTCAATGTTATCCTTTAGATGATTGTTGGATTAAAAAAGCCCTAAACCGATTGTTGCGATGGCTTTGTAGTACCGTCTTTTAAAACCATATATGATTTAGATAATGGTTAAAAACAGCAGGAGGAAGGAAAAGATTTAACATTGTTTTATACATGCCGTTTCGACAATTTTCTTGGAAATAATATCGACCAAATACTTCACCACACAGTAGTTTATCTAGATGAATGGTTGCTAAAGAATTTGTATCACTCCAAATGAATAAGCAAACGATGCTGACTGCGATCGGTTGGCGTTAGTTCTTAAATCATTTGGGTTTTGTAATGCTGTTGAAAGCATTTTTCATGTTGTTGTTTAAAATTGGATTTTTTGATCTGTAATTTTTAACTTTTCTTACACGTTTACCTTCTTTGTCATACTGATACACTTGTATCGTGTTAGGAAAACTAATTTAAAAACATTGAATAGTCTCTATAATGGATATTTCGGTCAGTATTAAAAAATAACCACTTATTCTGATAAAACAATATAATAATTTTTCATAGTTATTAAAGCGTATAGATTTTCATGATTAATAATAAAAATAATTCGCAGTGTTGCCATTATAGCCATTTTAAATTGGGTCATCTCTGGAAAACCCTGTATACTAAAATCAAATCTAAAAAAAAACTAAACAAAATAATATAGAAGCTATTTTAAGCTATTATTTCAAAAGTTAATTATAAACATGAAATCAGACGGTGTTAAGGCAGCTTCGGCAATATCAGGATATTGTAAACTGTCCAACAGAACTCTATTTAGTATTATGTCAAATTAAGCAAAAAGAAAAACTACATAATAAAGAAATAATGTACCCAATATACCTGAAACCAACATGGGGCCGTGCATATTCGGAAAGTTGTCGTAAGGCTGGTGTATCCGAATAGGGTGGTTTAAGTTCAGCTTTAAGTTTAGCTTGCTGTGCGGCTTGTTGGGCGGCAGCGGCTTGTTGTTGTTGCTGCTGTTGTTGCATTTGTTGTTGCTAAAAATTGAAAATCATTTGAGATATAAACAAAGTTCCGTAACAACAAAAATAACTAACCTGTCTTCGTTCTCGCTCTTTTTCCGCTAACTTACGATCGCGTTCCTCACGTTTGCGTGCCAATTTAGAATCGGCCACTGGTTTAAATATAAGATCAGTTCTTGTACAAGAGTTGTAATCACCACGATCGATATGGCGTACGAATCTAAGAATAGGATAATAATTTCGTATTTAATTTTACTTTAAACGTGATATACAATAGTGTTATTAATCATACATAGCCGATTGAGAACGATGACATTCGGTGTCATCGGGTTTGGCTTCGGGACTAGGACCACGTGGTATATTGTGCGTTGGACTAGGAATTTCTGGTTCTGGATCTGGCTCAATTTCGATTGGCACTAAAGGTTAAAAAGAATATTTTTATATGTATATAAATACATACATATATGTATGTAATATTACTAACTAATTCTCTCTATAATGGATTTATAAGCTTACATGGTTCTGATGGATGATGGTGAGGCGGTGGTGGTCCTCCTAGACCTGAACTGGCCGAATGAGCATGAGCCCGTAAAGCATCCATGTGAGATGTGGGCTGGAGTATGTGTTGTTTGCCTAAGTCTTGGAAGGGTGATGAATGTGGTGGTGGCGGATATCCTGGTATGTGAGAACCCGGATAACTAGCGGAAGGCAAACCGCTGGGTGCAGATGGTTGATTGCCCGGTTGTCCCGATGGCGCCCCACTATTTATATTGCTGTTGTTGCCCTGTGGTGTCTTTGGTGTTGGCGGTTTATTTTGTTGTTGATGTTGCTGCTGCTGCTGCTGCTGCTGTTGTTGTTGATGCTGTTGTTGCTGCATTTGCTGTTGATGCTGCTGCTGCTGCTGTTGTTGTTGTTGCTGCTGCTGTTGTTGTTGTTGTTGCTGCTGTTGTTGATGCTGCTGCAATTGCTGTTGATGTTGCTGTTGTTGCTGCTTTTGTTTTTCATGCGCAGCCAACATTGCTGGATCATCCGGTCTTGTTGGCGGTGGTGGTCCAGGTAAACCTTGATGATGTGCTGCTGCCATTACAGCAGCTGGATCTAGAGGACCACCCGGACCTCCTGGTGGTTTCATGTATGCTGGGAAACCTGGTCCATATGGCCCATATCCATATGGCGAGTTAAATGGATTATGGTGATGTGGTGAGTAAAACATTGATGGATGTAGAAGCGGGTGGGGATAAGGTGATTGGCCAGGATGTACTCCGATTGGCGGCATTCCAGCTCCAGCAGGTATCAATGGCAGTGGCATTTGCGGATGACGAATGACCGGTGGTGACGCGCCAGGTCGCAAATGTGGTGGCGGTGAAGCTCCCAAACCTCGTTGCCCCGACTGAGGACCATACATCTTGCTCAAGGGACTCACCATCAAAGCGGAAGCACTTGAAACCGGGGGGGGAGTCATGTGTGGTGATTGCTGCCGCAATAAAGCATGTCTGTCTCGTTCAGCTACAGCAGCAGCCGCTGCCGAAAGTGCAGAAGAGGATGGATGATGGCTAAGCGGTGATTGTGGCACAGGATGTAAAGGACTCTGTCTACTAAGGCTGCTTCCACTAGAAGCCGGCGATGAAGAACGATGTCCTCCACTTGGAGTTCCCACATTGTTGCTGCCAGGTGGACCATTTATTCCACTGCCTTGACCGCCAGGACCAGAGTTATTTTGAACGCTAGGACTGGCTCGACTAAATGCCGATGATGGAACCGTGTTGGTGGACGACAAAGAGCTAGATGAAGATACTGGTGGATTCGAGGGATGAGATGGCAGCGGCCCACTTGCTGAAGAAACAACAGGGTGTCCGGATGTTTGCGAGTGAGAAGGAGGTGGACTCCTTCTACTAAGACCCGACTCAGACATATTACTAAGAGATGGTGGTCCAGCCAACAAGGCCAAGGGACCGGCAGCGGGTCCCAGGCCAGCGAGAGTGTGTGGAAGCATATGATGACCAGCATGAGCCGGATGTCCAGGTGGTAAATGGGCTAGATGCGGATGAATAGGCAGGGGATGCCCAATGAGACCGGGCGGTGCGTTGCTGGATAAGCCAGGCAAAGGTGATGTGCGGTGTGTATGTGGGGATTGCTGAGGCGGTCCCGATGAAGATGACTGTGATGTAGGAGGCTCACGTAACGATGGCGGCCCCACTGGTCCTGGTCTTTCATCGTGTAGTCCTCCTCTTGATGGTGGCTGAGCAGGCGAAGGAGTTCGCGCATTAGATGCCGACAATGTTTGTTGTGGAGGTTGTCCATGTGTTGGCAAACCGTGACCTGGCGGCATGTGTGAAAGTGGCCCACCACGTAGATCATGATTTTGCAGAGACAATGGTATTGGAGCAAGGGGATGCATACTACCAGCCCCTAGTGGCAATTCCGCATGTGGTCTATGCAGCTGTGGCAAGTGGCTGGGAGGCATATGTTGAGGATGTATGCCACCAGACGAAGGTGCCATTGAAGTTATACTATGTGGTGGTCCACCTACTCCTGACGACGGTGGCATGGAACTAGCATTCGATTGTACTGGATGATGTAATCCACCACCACTAGAGGTGACCGTTGTTGGAATAGGATGATGCAGTGTGCCTTGTGATGGTGGTCCCCCACTAGTCGAATTAGGTGGCATACCAGGCATTTGACTTTGGTGACTTGGGGGTGGTGGCTGCAATGGGCCACCATGTGGTGACATCAAATTTTGTGGATGCATACCTGGAGGAAGACCTCCACCCGCGGGCGATGGCATATGAGGTGAAGGATGTGGCGAATGGAATTGTAATTGTGAAGATGGCTGTGAACTGCTGTTACTGCTCTGACTATCTTGCCCAGGTGTAGAACGTGACGAGGCATCGATTGGGCTTTCTGGTGGAGGATATTTCAGTCCACTTTCAGGAGGTCCACCACCATAAGGTGATGGTTTAATAAGATTCTCCCCGTAAGGAGAAGGTTTCATCCCACCTGTGCTCATGTCAGTGGGTGGTCCTTGAGGTGGTGGATACTTTATGTCCTGGGGCCCATATTTGCCCACCATAGGATCACCATATTTCATCATAAGACCAGCGGCTGACTCAAAAGGTGGTCTAGCTAAGGGGTGCTGAACTTGATGTTCATAGTGAGGCTTTGGCATACCTATGCCCGGTGAAGGTGTGGCTCCTGGTGGTTGACCATGTGGCGGTAGTGGCTGTTGATCCGGATGTCCACCTATATACTTATGTGGCGGTGGTGGTGCATTATCATTCGAGGCAGAAGCACTGCTTACTGGTAGTTGCCCCGAATTAGAGTGAGGATAACCGCCTTTTAAATCAAGGTGTTTAATTGAAATATCGCTGGCACTACCATATGAAGATTTGCCCGTTGGCTGTTGCCCATGTGCCGACAAATCGCCCGGAAATTTGCCACCTTGTTGTTCTATCATGAATTTCATATCAAATTTACCTGCGGCCGCTGCTGCTGCAGCAGCTGCTGCCTGCATTTCTTGGCTATACTTAAGGGAATCTAATTGTCCGGGTGTATATTTAAGATCTTGGGGAACGAATTTGCCAGGTTCGTATTTAATGCCATCGGGGAATTTGTGATCCATTTCATTGGCATATTTTAGCTGTTGGGGAGAGGGACCTGTGGACGCTCCACTACTTGGTGGCATTGAACTGTCGTTAGGCAGAGATATAGGCGGACCCTGTAGAGGCTGCTGGTGTTGTGACGGTGGAGCGAATTTTAATTGGCCGCCCTCGACTATGTAACCCGGTGGTGGACCGGGTTGATGAGCATGCTGCTGCAGATGGGGAGGTGGTTGCTGATGTTGATTCAATGAAAGAGATGAAGGAGGTTCCTGACCATCTCGTTTCGTGGTTAAAGACATTGGTGCCTGAGTGCCCGGAGGCGGTATCGTTGGAGGTAAACCTAAAATCGGCGGCTTAATATCTTCACTTTTAACCTCAATTTTAACTTTGAGATCTTGAGGTTCGTTACTGTTTTGATTACAAGCTGCATCTATTTCCTTCGGTTCTTTCTTAAAGAAGACAACCTCTGACAACATTTTTTGCTGTTGCGGCGGGGCTAATGGTGCTTGAGGTGGTAACTGAGGAGGTGTGGAAATTTCCTGCTTCATATTGGCCAATTTTTTCAGCATATCTTTTGGCATATCACCGGTCTCGATCATTTCCGGTTTACTCACCTCTTTGCGATCGACGGAAGCATTTAGGGCCTCAACCGAAGGCACCTTTATTGGTGCGCCGATAACAACTGGTGTTGGTCTTGTCGTGGTGGTCGTCGTAATAGCTAAGGGATCTTCTTTGGGTTCCTTGTCTTTAAGACTGTTGTCATTAACCATAGTTGGTGCCTGTATATTGGTTTCCTCATCGACATTTTTGATTTTATCTTTAATATCGATTTCGGCAACTTTTGATTCGGTTTTCGGTAAAAGATTCTTATCACTTTTGGTGGATGATTCAATTTCGCTATTACCACTACTGCTATTCTCCTCCTTACTGGAGGTGCTTTCTTTGCTGTCTTTGGACTGCTGCTCTCCAGAGTCAGTGTTGTTTGATTCGCCATCATCCATGGCAGAATCAGAACGACTGTCGGAGTTTGTGCTTTCTACCGGACTTTCCGCACGCTTGCGCTTATCTTTGGGACCGACAGAAATAGCTGCTGGACCGCCGACATTGTTATCGGCCTCGTCTGTAGTGTCTGTGGCACTCAGTGCAGAACTCACAGAGCCTTCAGTGTCGCTGCGTTTCTTTTTGCTAGGTGTTTCCTGACGATTAGTCTTACGTTTGTTCGCCGCACTCTCGGCTACAGGTTTAGTTGGCGTCTTAGGGTTTTCACCTGTAGCCGTTGTCGTAGCCGCTGTTGCGGCGGCTCCAGCTGCCATATTATCGGGTGTCTCAGCACCGCGCTTAGGTCGCTTACCGTTAGCCGTTGGCTGCGTCACTTGTGTTTGATCGCACTTTGCCGTTGTGCCGCCGGTTGTGTTTTGCTGCTTGTTTCTTGTCCTCATTCTAGAGGGTGATTCATCCCTTTTATGGGTTAAACTTGAATCGCTGTCGCACTCGCTTACGTCGTCTTCAGTCAGAGAACTGGTCTCCTCCTTATTGACAACTGGCGAGGCGCGACCTTTGTCTGCACTCGCCGTCGACGCCGTCGTCGTCGCCGTCGTTGTTGCGGCTGATGCAGCAGATTGTGGTTCTGGTGTATCCTCCTTTTTGGGAGGTGTATTATTTGCCCGTGTAACACGATTGCGACGCAATGCACTTTGGCGTCGTCTACGATGCGGGCGATTGCTATTAGCGCTCGGTGTCTTCTTCCACAAATAGTAGAACTCAACTAATTCGGGTGTCTCTTTGTGTGGTAATAAATCCTTTTGGATTCTAAAAAAATTTTTGCCAAACTGTCTTAGTCCTTTAATGAACTTTTTTATTTCGTCTTCGCACCACTTTTTTTCGATGCTTTTAGTAAGGGGGGCTTTTACAAGTGCTTGAAGTGCTTTACCTGGATCGTAACCGTTATCATGTAACTATAAATTGTTTTTTTTTTAAGATTTAAAAAGTTTGCTTTAATTAAAATTTAAAGATTTAAAAAATCATGTTTATACGTATAAAGCATAGAGATTATTATTAGTTTTGTTTATCCATTTCATTGAAAATCATTTAAAACCCAGATAACAGAATTACTTTCCTTTATCTTAAATAATATTAGATCTTTTGTTAGTTACTATTTCTCAATTTATAATTGATAACTTAATTATTAAATTAAAAGTTATAAAAATAAATTATTCTTATTATTCTATTTGCACGATAAAATCTTTTTTAAACATTTTCAACTGGTTGATTATTGCTTACACTAATTTTCCAAATTACTGGCTAAAGCCATATTTTAGACCAAATCCGAAAATATATATCCGGTAGAACTTTAAAAGTTCACATTCAATCGAAATTCAAGTTTTTTTCACAAAACCCTTGCCTATAAAAAGCTTTCGAGATTTAATTTGGGAAAACTGTCTTTACTTCACATAAAGACAATTTTTATTATTTATTGTACATAAAATCATAATAAAAAATGCCGCCATTGAAATTGGGAAACATGTAAAAAAAGCATACGTGACCCTAAAACTTTTTCATTAAGGTGTGCGCACAAAATACTTAAATGCCTGTTTTATGGTTTATACTTTTTATGATAATTAAATAAAAGGTTCCGTTGCATGATAAATTTGATTTAAATTAAAAAACAAGTTTGAATTAAAATAGAAACCTCAAAAAAACATACGTATAATGGAAAATTATAATAAAAACCCTTGCAGTTAAAACATATCGGGTTTTTAGATGGTAATACTGCTAAGAAGGCAAAAAAGGTTTTATCAAATAACCTTATCACATTCGGATTTGAAAAGAAAAGTGGCCCATTGCGTGATTTGTTAAAGTTCAACGAGCCATTGACAAAGTAAAGACAAAAAAAAAGATAGAACAAACAAACAGATTGTTTTAAGAATGACAAAGTGTACGATCTAGAAGAGTTTCTATAACTTTCTGAACACGACTTTTGTGTAGCTTATGCTAGAAAAACTAAAGCAAATAATATCGTATACGAATATGTATTAAGAAATTGCCCCAAAAATATTTGGTCTGGCAAGCACCGGGTCTTAATACAAAAGCATTAAAAAACAATGAATTTCTAGCAAAAAAAAAAAAAAAACTCGCGGGAAATATAATAAAATTCTAAATAAAAAACGTTTCAGAAAGTTATAAAAGTGTTCTAGTTTTCCAAGTTATAATATTAGATATAATATCCCTGAAAAGAAATATAATCCCAAAGAGATTGTTTTTTATTTGTGCGCACTTCTACTTAATGTAAAAAATTTAATAAAATAAAAATTTTATGTCGAAAAAAATTAAATAAATAACAAGCGATGGAAATACAATGAAATGTTCTACTTACAACGTCATGTGCGTTAATAGTTGTGTCATCACGTGTTGCTGCTACAATACCTTCTTCTAAACCACCATCACACATTCCTGCAAGGCCAATATTAGAGAAAAAAAAAAGAAATAAGTTAATAGAGATCACATTCTGTTTGTGTATAGATTTTGTGTGTGTCATTACTTTTTAGAATTTCTTCCGGTGGATATTTACCTTGAAATGCAGCCATTGAACGAGCTGCACGCAAGAACATCAAAAGATCGCCATCTGCCATAGCACCTGGACTCCATCTTGGTATTTCTAATTCACGTTCGTCGTTTTCCTTATCAACGGGGAAGCTTGAAATTGGATTATAATCGGGCAGTTTTGCCTTTTTTTGTTTTGTTTTTTTGATGTGAATGATTAAGTGCATATGAAGTGGGAGTAAGTTGTAGTAGTAATTTTATAGAAGATCAGATTTGTTTATTTATTTGTATTTGTATTTATTTGTTTGTTTTGTTTGGTTGGTTGATAGTAGTAGTTGGTGGTGATAGTTTTTGTTTTGATTGTTTAATTTAATAGTTGGGGTGTTTGGTGGTGTGATAGGTTGATTGGTTGGTTGACAGGATTGATATTGAAATATGAAAGGTATATAAAAAAAAATAAAAGGTTAATTAGTGGAAAAATCAAAAATATATTTATTTGGGAAGAATGAAAAAATCGAATAAACAAATTTATTTTGTTAATTTAATTAAATGATAATTTTGTTTATATATGTTTGTAATATAAAGTAATACTGATGTGCAAAATCTAAAAAAAAATATATTTTTTCATGTGTGCTTTATGTATTTATATTTATTTGTGTGTTTTAAGAAAATATATATAAACATAGACATTAAAACACACAACTTACAAAACAAAAAAATATATATGTATAAACATAAATAAAAAAAACTACTTAAGTTTTGTTTAAAACTAATGCAAATGAGGATGCATGATAACATCTACGAAATGAGATGAAATGTAGTAATGAGGGGATCAATAGGATAGGATTTACTATGGGAAGCGGTTTAAGGGTTTAAGAACAAAATGTTAACATTTATTAAAGTTTTGGCTCGTTTCAGGGATTTAAGATCCCATAAATATTTTGTGAAAATCTAAATTGTCAGCAAATTGTTATGGAAAGTCCATTTCAGAACTTTATCAGACACGAATAGCTAAAACAGTAACGTCAGTTTATGTATGCAAAAAACCTAATGGAGTTCTAATCCTATAAGTTTAAATTGGCTCTAGCATCAGTAATCAAATCGAACGGTATTTGCCTGGTGGAGTCCTTGAACACAGCCTCAAATCGTTCAATAGAAAAAGTTTCATGCAGTGTAACATTCTTGAAGACAAGGGCCAAACGCACCACGCCTTCAAAACTGCAGCAACAATAAAAGTTTGTAGTACATTTAATATCAGATCATGAGATCATGTTACAGGCCCTTCTTCTTAAGACGTTTTTAATTTTTGATCATGAAATTAAAATTTATGGAAAGCCTTAAACTTCAAGCTTGAAAACCTCATTATTTACTCTGATAGCTCTATAGGAGGAGGAAGACTGAGTTTGGTAACAGAACGTTCTTTAGATAACATTAAAAATTTAGCATCAAGCAAGCTGAAATATCAACAATCAAAGAGCAGCTAACTGACTAAGGTAGTTAAGCTGCAATAAGTTTCCTTTCAGGTGCATATAACACATACATAGGTACTACTGGTTCAAGCATGATGGAACATCCTTGACGATGGCGAATTATCAAAAGTCACAATCATTTGATTGCGAGGACGTGTAACCACAAATTACAACTGTATTGCAGATAAAATATAAAACAATGCTGCTACATGTAGAAAACGATTATCTAAATATGTGTCATCCTACGTCCTGTTTTTTTTTTAACAAAGGATAAACAGTGTTTTACCCATTGTCCATATAGAGTAATGAGACAACGTGCTCAGTTACAAGAATAATATGGCTGAGAATGGATAAAACCGCATTTAAAAAAATGCTTTGCAGCCAGAATACTTGGCTTACAAGGAGAAGTGTATATTTTCATGATAACTGTTATATTGGCATACCAATGATAAGGCCCTTGCCAATCTCTCTTTTTATAAAAAAAACTTCTTTTCCTTTTTGCAGGTATGCAAAGGCACTCTTAAGCTGAATTCACTCATTGTGTCTGAACAAAAATTTTGTACGAACAAATTTTTTTTATATCAATTATTTAAAGCTGCCACTTTGTATGCAAAAGTTTGTTGTCTGTAGTAAGCAGAAACCAATATTGCCATAATTTGAAAAATTTAAAATTTATTTTAAAAGAAAGTTGTGATAATGAAAAAAGTTAAGGGTAATTTATTGTTCACTTTAGCTAAAGTTACCTTTAGTTATCACGCACTTTATAGGCAGGTCATGATAACGGCCCTAAGCGTATCTTAATTATTTATCGAAATTAGCTGAACTTTCTAATTTTTTGCTTTTTAATTTATTAATTTCATTAACTTGTGTTTGTGGATTATCAAAGATGTGAAGTTGTAATTCAAAACATACATTAAACATTTTGTAAATTTTAATATAGGATTTTTAATATTGTTAATATTTTTTTCCATCGAAAATGTTTTTTTGTTTTTCCTAAATCTGCTACATTTAATTCCATATTTCTATGCAGTGTGTAACTTAATAAGAGTTTAACATTAAAAACACTTTTGTAATGGCATTTAGAATGTTAAAAAGTTAAGACACTTAAGAAAACTAATTTCATTTTCCTAAATACTAAAATGTAAGTAATTAATGTTTATTGAAAACAATTCTTAAGCTAATAAATCATAATTGCTTAAGGCATTATTTTAATAAACACATTTTTTGTTTGCAATTTAATACTATTTAATCTTTTAATTTGTATTAATTTTCTTTGGAACCACAAGATGCCATTTAATGTGTAACAAAATATGACAAGTTATTTAATAAACTGTTGGCAATCTATGTATGTATATTAAACTTTGCCTACTTCGTTGGTATGTATGTATGTATATCTTAAATTTATATCAGAAAAATTATGTATAATAAAGGTATTCATGTCACCAATTCAAGTTTTGCAAAGTTGCGAAAGTAAAGATTTTTGAAATAAAACAACAACTACTTATATTAAAAGAATACTTACAAGTTTTCTTTTAACTAACTTTTGCTATTTAAAATGCAAGATTTTACACAAAACTAAACATTTTTAACGCAAAATATAAGTTAATTTTTACTTTAATGGCAAATCAAAATAAAGCAAACATATTTATTAAAATAAGCACCGTGAAAAATACATTTTTAAAAGATCTAAGGAAATAGAATGTAAAAAAGGCAACGCAACTAAGTATTTAAGGATTTTAAAATATTTAACAAACAGCCAATTTACACGATCAGCTTTTTGATATTTGCTTAATCACGAGTCTCTTTATTTATTGGCGAATAGAAGGTGAATTTACTTTTAAGGTGGTGTTAAGCCCAGCTTGTGACCGAGGTGTCAATCAAACTGTATATAAAAAGAAATCTCTCTTAAATTGTTTTTACTACATACATACATAAAAAATACAAAGATAAAAGACCTCTGGTAGTTCATATTTCTTTTTGCACTTACATATTTGTATATGTGTATTGTGCTTTATTCTCCATTTTCCCCCTTAACCCATATCGTCCCAGTGTTCGATTTATCGAACAGTAAATTTTATGCGATCTCAAATCCTTTTTTTTTTTTTTTTAGTTAAAACTCAGATTTTTTTTTTTATAAAATTATATATTGTAAGAGGTTAGTTTTAAACGTAAAAAACTAGCTACGAACCACTAAAATTTTTAAAGTTATTCGAAAAAAAAATTCTCTGGGACGATATGGGTTGAAATTTACCGATCAAAACAATTATTTAACATAAACACACATGGTCAAAATAATAAGTACATGACTTTCTTTCGCGTCTTGTATTAAATTAAAAATATATATTTATTTTAATTTTATTTTAAACTAACTAAGTTTAGTAAGTTTGTGTTTCGTTGAACATAAAACACAAACGTTTATGTCCTATAAACATAAATTAAGTGTTTTAAAAAATGAAAACTAAAAAAACTTCAGAAAATTAGTGGACAAAATAATAAATACATTGCCGTACATTATTAAATTATAAGTTATAGTTCAATATTATTAAGCAAGTTTTTAATTATATTTATTAGTTTTATTAATATCCAGTTTATTATCCATTATTTTGTGCACTCTGCTTGACATAATGCTAATTAATTTACGGCAGGTATCCAAAGGGATTTCTTACCACTTTTTTTAACAAAATTTCAAAGATGGTCTTGATTTTCAAAAGTTTTCTTACTTATTCTTTGGTTCAACTCTCCCCCAAAGGTTTTTAATTGGATTCAGATCTGGTGACTGACTTTGTCAGTCAAGAAGAGTTAAACCATATTCACGGAACCAACATAGGAGGATGTGTGTTTTGGGTCGTCATCCTGCTGCGACATGTTTTCTTCAGCGTATTGCAACATTTGTGTCCTACAATATTTTTTTTATACTCAAAACATGTCATAATATCGGTAATACGAAAAATAGGACCAACTTCATACCACGAGAAACATTTTCGCACCATAATATTGCCACCATCAGCTCGACTTTTTTTTTTTGTGAAACGGATATGAAATTCTTTACCCAGGGGGTCGAAGCACATTACGTGTTACCTTCATCATTTTCAAAAAAAAAAATAATTTTTTTTTGTTTCGGCGTTCCACAAGATAGCAGAAGAAAATAAGAGTATTAGGTATGTACTTATTATTTTGACCATAGGTGTATATGTATTTTTAAAATAAGGATAAGAAACTATATTAAGAACAGCTTTTATCAGTGTTAGCAAAATGTTAAAAAATTTGTTTTATTTTATTTTCCAATTGCGACTGTGTCAGAGGTGGGTTTTACAAATAAACAAAAACGAAAAATAATTTTCGGAAAAATATTTGTTTTTGAAAAAGAAAACGTCTGTAAACTCATCATGTAAGTTAACATGGTTGGTAACAAAAATTTGATTCTCTGACACAAATTGACTGCTATCATTTTGTGTTGTTAAACATTTTCTTAACAAGAGAAAATTTATGCATTTTCGGAGAACCAAGATTGATGATCTGAATAAGCATTCACACACGAGAACAATATTAACAAGAACAACATAAGGCTTATAGGCAAGAGAGGCGAAAAAGAGGCAAAAAATACATTTTTCTTTGCCTCTCTTGCCAATAAGCCTAATGTTGTTCTCGTTAATCTGGTTCTCGTGTGTGAATGCTCAATGAATACCTTTATTATTTCAAGTAATGTGTGTAATAAATTCCGCTTGTCCGTCTGTTTTTCTCTGCATATTATAAATTAATTTACAAAATGTGTGTGTTTTTTTTTCAATGTATTTTTTAAAACTTTAATAAATGTTTAATCATTTTATTTTTTATAACGAAATAATAATTATAATTATTAATTAAGCCAATTGTAAATGAAACAGCCAATAATTTTGTTAGAATATAGTGTATCTATGTATCTATACATGAATGTAATAAACATATGTACATTATACATAAGAGAGGGTGGTAGACCCACCATACACATGGATGCACAGTATACATTGTGCATATAAACTCACATACATATGTACGTTTATAAAAAAAAAATGTTTTGTTTTTCAAGGAAAGCAGAGGTTGGGTTAATTGCATATTTATTGATTTGTTATTGTACGTACGAACATATTTTGAAAACAATAAAAATGTGCATGTACGTGTATATACATATGCATGTATGTATATACAATGCATATTTATAAATTAATAATTTATACAAACATACATACATTCATAAAACATACAGACGTACAATACAAATCTAGTAAACATTTAAACAATTAGTACAATTATTTAAAACAAATAAAATATCTTCATTATCAGCTACTATTATTGTTCAGTACATATTTTGAAAACATATTTACACGAATGTACGTACAAACAGTTTGTATAAATTGCTCTTGTGTTTAACAATCATTAGACAAGACTGTTAGGATGATTTATCTTTATATAAGTAAGTAATTTGAAAAAAAAAATCTGTGATTCTACATAGTACCTATGATAAAAATAATTTCTGTTACTTATTAGGAGCAAGTAGCATTCACACGTTTATTTATTCAGAAAGAAAAAAAACTTAAAATTTTAAAGCAAGGAAATATTCTATAAATTAATAAAATCCTATGTTTGTGTAAGGTTTCCGATGAGTTCGTGACTTTTAGAAAATTTCAGATAACATATCTAAAAAATTGAATTGATTATAAATTGAGTATTAAATTAAATTCTATTAAAAAATTACCTATATAAATTATTTACAAAAAATGTTGGATAAATTATCAACAATCTAAAGATTTCAATGATAACATATTTATTGAAAACATGTATTTATTTAATCATCTGTTTAGTTTTTGCATAATTATGAAATTTTTCAAAAAGAAGAATACCAGTAATTTTGCTAGTCAGCCATAACCCCATTTAATGGACTTTTGTTTAAGTAAATATACACATAAAAAAAAAACTGTTTTATCAATTCAATTAAAATCTTAATTACTGTTTGGGACACATTTTGTATATTATTTATTGCTTTGGTCATGGAAATTTTTGAAAGTGGAAGAGTGCATTTGCGCTACATAATCCTATTTAATGTATGCACATTATGTTTCTATTAAAAAGAAATATGCTGTTATTAGGAAAATTTTGTATTTTGGGTCGCCGATATTGAGATTTTTTTATTGTTTAATTTATAGAAAACTTCTATGATTATTTTATTATTTGCAAGTTTGCACTAAATTCATATTTTATCAAACTTTATGTTTGTAGAAATTTTGAATTAATTTTGAGGAAAAATATTGCTGTTGTTGTTAACAATGATTTTAAAAAATCATACTAGAAAAATCCTAACACATATTTCACAAGTTTGAATTTGAATTCAATAAATTAATGTAATGCCTGTTCTTTATCATAAAATTTTTTTTAAAAAATTTCAATATTTACAAAATTTAGAACTTCTTTATTTACATTAAAAAAAAATTAAAGTTAAGGTTAATTTTTTTTACAAATTTTTACATAAATTCTAACCCCAACATTCAAAAACAAATTATAACGTTAAAAAAGGTTAATAAGTCAGATTCCTTATACAAAATCAGTTTTAAAAACCTTAAATAAATTTATCAATCGATTATCAATATGGAGGTAAAGTTTTAGGAAAGTTACCATAACACTTAAATTCATAAAATGTTTTTGATAATTTTAAAATTTTTAATAATTTATCCCATTAATGTTTTTAATTTTTGTAAATTTTTAATTTATTCTCTTATTTAATAATGCTAAATTTTCTCTCTCCCAGAGAATTTTCTCACTTATAAGAAACTTTTAAACAAATTTCCTCATTTAAAGATAATTTTGAATGTTCGTGAGAAACTACATATAATTTTATGTGTAATTATCTATGTATTATTTCTGATTTATAGAGAATTTTGAATTTTAAACTGAAAAATCTCTAATTTAACTAACATTTACTTGATTATTTAGTAAATATTCCTAAGGATAATATTATTCAGCCTAATTGTAAGTGGCGTTGTCAAGTCGATTATTGTCGAAAGCAATAAAAAAAACGACAAAGATTTAAGACCAATTATTTATCATTATCGTATATTTTGCACGACATCAAAAACATATCAACGTCACTCGTAATAAGACTAAATATGTATTATTAGGTATTAGTAAATACATATAAAATTCTGTTGGTAAAGATAAAAATTTTGAATTTAGGTTTTTTAATTTGAGTTTTAAATTTTGTAACATAAATTTAAAATAAAACAAAAAAAAGCAAAGATTTGGATAAACAAAAGAAATGTCACACAAGTAGAATTGTTACCGTGAAATTTGTGAGTTATGGGTACGTACATAGACATCGTTTACCTGGTGGCCGGGACCCACTCGAATTTCTCCTTGAGTGGAGGCCGCCATTACCCTTCCACAACACTTTTATGGTCCAGTGTTAAGCCTTTTATTGCCCCCGTTGTAATGAAATTATAACCATCAATTAACAAAATGAAAGAATTTTCTGTAACGAGAACATTATTGAAAATGTAAATTAATAAAAAAAATTATTAAAAAAAATCGCATATAACTCAATCAAACTCAATAAAATATACGAATATTAAAAGGTGAGCGGTTAAAGGAATCATTTTTGAGTGGAGAAAATTTAAAAAAAAGGAAGATGAACAGAAAATAGTTGAAAAAGAAGACAGTTTTGACGGAAGGATTTATTCAAAAGGAGTGCGCACGAACAAATTGGTGCCCTTTTAAAGGCTTGTATCATTTTATTTAAGTATTAAAAATAGATACTGTTACCTTTGTCATCATGTGGTAAATTTCACTTAAATTGCAAACCAAGTTTTTATGAAAAAGAAAAGTTAAAGAACATTTTTAATGCAGTGGCCGATAAAGTGAATTTTTCAAAAGCTAAGCTTTAAGCTAAGACGCCCTAGAGACATACTAACTCTGACAAGTCCTTCACAGAAACGCTTAAAAAAATAGAGGCAAAAAGAAAAGACCAAAGTTATACAAATAACCTTTTTTCATAAAAACCAAATCTGTAAAACAATCGAAGAAATGTACAAGATGGTTGACCTCGTTTGTACCTGACAAGAGGTTAATGAAGCCGATGCTAGGGTTAATGTAGTATAAAAATAAATATCGTATGAAAAATAAGAAGTAAAAAAAACATTTCGTCCGGCTGTACTTGTACAAGAATTCAATAAACTCGAAAATATACAAAAAATTTGTGCAAAAAAATATATAAAAAAAAATATGTTAATTAAAAACAATTCATTTGTGAAAACATAATTATGAACATATTATTAAAAAAAAATGTTTGTATACATATAAATTTGCAAAGATTCAACAACTGATTTCACTTTTATAAAGAGAGATGCATGAATTAGTTTTTTTGTGTGCACTCCTTATTAATAAGATATCTAGTTAGTACCCCGTAATAAACCGTAAAAAACTATATTTCGTTATGAAATTTTATACGATTGTGGAATTCTAAAGAAAAAATTAAATATATCACATTTTAAATCCTCTTAGTAAAGGAAATAAAATGTTCGTTTTAAGTGTATAAGACACCCTTTCTTTTTATTATTTTGTCGTTTTTTGTCTGGTTTAAAAGTTCAATAGTTGTACATGGACAATTACATTTTATTGAGTGGTTGGTTTGTTGTAAAGGTGGTTGAGGTGGTGATGGTGGTGAATGTGTATCTATAGGCCTTTGTGTGTGATAGCTGCAATTGACAAGTAAACATTATTAAATATTAAGTGGAAAGAATATTGCCTAGAGGTGGAACTGGCAATAAAACCCCTCATACACACTGACTCGTCATGGTGTTTTAAAAGAAAGGGTTGCCTTACAAAACAGGGTTAAAAACATATGCAAGCAATACACACTTATTCTACTGTAAAATAGGTAGTGATTTGTTGTAAATCGTATAAATCAATATTGATTAATTCAAACTGACTTAGAAAAACCGACTGTTTTTTATTTTAATTTTTGAGAAAAAAAAAATTTAGAGGTAAGAAACGTTTAAGGATCAATAAAACGAAGTAAGTTAAAACAAATCTACTACAACTTTTCAATAGGTTAAAGTTAACAATTATTTTATACCTAAATTAATGTTTTTTTTTTTGTTTATATATTCTTAAAGTCAATACATTTTGAAAAAAATTCTATTAAATAAAATAAATTGAAAACAAATTTTTTTAACCACAATTTCATTGTTTATTTACTAAATAAATAACTATGATAACATGTTATGCTAAGAAAAAATTACTTTAAAAGCCTGTCCGATTGTACATATTTAAGTTCTACTTGAGATGACGTCTGCAAATAATTTATGGTTTTAAATGACTCGTATAAATATGTACAAATAAACAATGCCTTAAGGAATTATTTTATGCATAATCGTTATGTATGTCTGTCTGAGTAACAATTATTTGGAAAATAGAACGTAAATTGACTTTGACAAAATTATTTCCTAAAACCAAAATAAACAGAGTTTTCAAACAAATAAACTTAAGTTATTCATATTTGTATGTATATATGTATGTATATGCACACACAAACTAAATATTTAGCTAATTCACAGGGTATCATGAAATCATATGTCCTATAATAATATCATGAAAAAATAAGACTGTTGTGAACGACCCCTCATAACTAAGTGTGATATTGCAAGTGTAAATCAGCTGATATAAAACAAACAATACAAAACAAAACAAGTATAAAAGTTTGCGACCACAATGTCGAAAAGCGAAAAAACTAAAATGATGGATGGTTTGTGCGAAAAGTATATTTTCAAATAAAAATTCTGCCACCTGTGCCGGTCACTTTTATCGGCGGAGGCGACTTGTAGAAAAATGTTCGGCGGCCTTGTATAATTTTTTGGAACCAGTGGAGGCGGCTCCCAAAATTAATTAGAAATTCAGCGTTTCAGCACATCTAGCTTTTGTATGTATCTAGGAGTATGACGCAGGGGTCTGCTGATTGGTTATGACAACACAATAAACATACCATACAGACTACATAGTATGTATTATATTAGGACATATTTTGTTTGAGAAGCAACAACAATATTTTTATGCCATTGTAAAATTTTATAACATTATAACAATATGACATGATAGGACACCTTGTGAATAAGCCAATTAAGTAAATTAAATGGTAAGCAAATTAAGTGCTCCCTTCTGACATCATCAGTTTCACTTTAAAATTTGAAAAATGTTTAAACTCAAAATTACATATCGATGGCCAATGGATGATACCACGTAAGTAAATTTTGTTTTGAAGTTACATACTAATGGCAAACAAAATCAGCATAATAAAGAAGTCCTCTGGCATCAGTGTCTAGTGTCGAAAAAAATATATACATACAATATAAACAAAGGTGTCATATTAATATAAAACTCACATGACAGATTTTAAACGATTAGGTATATGCATTAGTTCTCATTAGCAGACTAGGTTGCGTTAGCAGTATTTTTTTAATCGGCCCATTTATACAACAATGTCACGTAAAAGTACTGTCAAAAGGGTTTCTTATTTAGTTTTGTTAAAACGTAAACCTCAAGATTTTTTTAAGCTTTGAATACGGAGACTTTCGTATCAAAAAACTTAACATTTAAGGAAAGTTATTATTATTTTTTGATAAAAAACCACTCTAATTAAAAAGGCCTAACCGGGGCTTGTCTCAAACGCAACAAGTCTTATTTTAAGCAAATTAAGCAACAGGTTCCAGACGTTTAAAATCACTGGATTTATTTAGAATGTTGGATGTGACACGACCTTATGACAAGAGATGACGAAAGATATGTAAGTTATGTGTCACACATATGTTCTTACTACTATGCTACGATTTCCCCTTAACCTAACAAAATTTTGTTTACATTTTTGAACGATATAAATCGAAAAAATTAAATAATATTAGATGAAAATCGAATTAAAAATAAATTTATTGTTACAAATACGTTAAAGTATCAAAATAATATAATAACATAATCTAAGGGTATTTAAAAATTATAATATCTTTTTTTTTTTTAACATAAACATATAAAAACATAACAAATCCGATTTAAAAATGTCTTTTTTTCTTATTTTAACTACAAAGCGTTTTAAATAAACCTGAAAATCAAAAAATATATGAAGGTTCATGCTCTTTGAACATACCTATGTAGTTATTCAAAAAGGGGGGCAAATATCTAGGTAATGTCTATATGTTCAACAATAATAACAACTTAATGCATTTACAGGTGGTGGTGAATATTTTTAACAAAGATTGAAATTTTAGATAGAACAAAAAACTAGGGCTTAAACTCTTTTAAGCATATTACAAAAATATTGTTTTTTTTATAAATATACATTTAAAATAAAAAGAAACAAAAAAATATCTTTTAAAATTAGTTAAAAATTTTTTGTTCTTTATTTTACCATTAAATTTTTTTTTTAATTTGTCTACATCAAAGTGTTCAACTTCTGTATTAAAATATATGTATGTATGTAAAATATGCTTGCATGAATGTCTGTATGTAAGTTGGAAAAAAAATATTAACACAGTGTGTGGTGGTATTTTGTGTGAATGTAGTTGTTATCCATATTAGCATAGTTGTTGTTGTCGTATAGAAAAATTTAACAAATTTGTCAAACAAAATGAAATACACGTAAGTGTTCAAGTGTAACGAATACTACTTAATGGTATTAAATAAAAATTTTAATAAAAAAAAAGCGAAAAAGCAACAAATCAACAACAATATAATAAAATCATAACAAATTTAATAAATACGTATAAAAATCACACACACAAAGGCTAAAGGTTCATAAAAATGCAACGGTGTGGATTTTGATGTGAGTAAAACATTTATTACACTTTAAATCATTAACAAAATTCCCTGGTGGATTTCTAAATCCCCAAAGATTTGAAGAAAATGAGTTTAATTTTATTAAATGTATTGCATACAAAAATATATCAATAGCACATAATGATGGTTTGTTGGAAGTGTAGTCGGTATATGGTAAAATACTTACGTATACACATATGGGCTAATCCCAGAAACAGTCTACCAAGCAAAAATTTTTCAAATTAATCTAACTTAATTTTTTTTCAATTAAATATTAGACTAGATGTTTAATTTTATAAATAAAAGAAAAAAAATCAATTTCGATGATCATTATACAGAAAATAATACCAAATCCTACCCTACCTCAGGTCTCTTAAGATTATACAAGAAATTAAAATTTTTTATGTGATCATATCATTAATTTGGTGTTAATATAGATAGTCCGATCAAAGGTCATATTTTTATTCATTTAATTCTCTTTAATTTCAGTAAAAAAATTTTTTTGTTTACTATTTTGGGAAGATTGAAATTAGGTATGAAATGTCAGGTCCATGCGT
>NDXZ01007728.1:0-12789 GCA_003055125.1 Paykullia maculata | reverse complement strand
GGCTGATTATCGGCTTATATGAGTATAATATTAAAAATAACTTCTATGTACCGTGAACACTCTTAAAGATTGGTTATCTGATAATTGACTATAAAATAATATATGTATGTATTTCTGAAATTTAATTTATTGAAGGTATGTTGTGTGTAATTTATTGATGCAAATATTAAAGCTTTTCATATCTATATACACAGTACACACCGACCAGCGCAACGCTGTCATTAATGAAAAAATTGATAAACAGTTGAAGGATAAAACAGCAATCAGCCTTTTTTAGACGAGGAGAGAAGCTGTATGTACCAAAATCCATTCATTGGCGAGATAATATGCTCAGCTGTGTCGACAAAAGTCAATTCGCTCGTCTTGTAAATATTGTTTATATGATATAGTTTTTTAAGTCCCAAGCTCTCACTTGCAACTTCCCGTGGATTTGCAACTATCAATTGTTTTGTACCGTTTAGATTTGTCGGGAGGGTCAGTGCAAAAAACAGGAACAACATTTAGAGTCGTTGATGGAGGTACTCTAGCTAAAAAAACCAAAAGAGTGTTTTCACTGTTTTCACATTCACTGGCCGAACGCAGCAGAGCGGCAGCAACTTGTGGCTCAGACATTCGATGAGCTACCATATTGTGTCGGTTATATTGACGGAAGCGAGATTAAGCTGGCAAAAAACCTAACGACAATCATCAGATATATTTCTCCCTCAAGAGAATATACTCCGTTAAGATACATGTAGTGTGTGACCATAAGGTACGCATATAACCAGCTGTCAAAACACTTGATAGTACATATTCTACGTCAATGGATATTGAAAAACAAGCTACATTTAACAAAAGACATAGCCAATTCCGCGTCAGGGTAGAAAATTGCTTCGGAATCCTTTAGGAAAAATTTTGCAGTTTGAGAGAAATGCAGATTAGTATAAAAGACAAAGAAAGTCAAGTATTTTTTAACACAACTTGAAAGAGGAGGTCACGAAATGAGTGCAGTCCAATACAATACTAATGCTCTTGTTGCACGTACGACTGAGCTAAAAAGACATGCTGTGTTTAACATAATTTTACTTTCCAACACTGCAAATAATAAATAAAGCAGATTATTTAAAACAATAGCATGGGTCGGGCAATGTTGATAATTTTTTTCAATTTATTTTGTTATTGTTGATATAATCACATAGTCATTTAAGCTTTTAACCTGCCTACCGTGAATCACCAAATTATGTTTTAGATTAAACAATTTAATTATAATTCGTTAAAAGATATCACTATATTTGTATATGGAACATTTAAACGCTATTTCTAAGTAAATTTTTTAATAATTTTTGATCAATAACTTTTATTATATAAATAGTCAAAATGACGACAAAAAATGTGAATCATGTATGATCAGTTAAAAATGTTTTTTTAATCATAAAAGAGTAAAAAAAAAATTCCAAATAGAAAATTAAATTGAAAAAGGTTAAAATACCAGCCAGCAGTTTTAAATCTGCTTTTGCAGTAATTGTTGTTTAGGTTATTAAAAAAAATTAAAACAGTTTTTAAAGTTTCCGTTTATTTAGAACTTTGTTTTGTACAAGTACGATTGACGCAAGTTTTTGATACCTAATATTTTGGATTATAAAATTATATATATTTTTATTTTAAACATTATTGAAATTGTTGTAAAAACCTGCGGTTAAAAAAGATCCAGAGTTTATTTAAATGTGTTTCTAATAGGCTTATTTCTTAAAAGCTGGTGTTTTGTTTTACCAAACAAAAATTTAAGAAAACTGAGAAATAATAGTATGTTTTCCTGCAATAAAAATTTTCCAAACAATTTAACATCTTCCTCAGACTGAAAGCAGCTTCGAATTAGAAAAATTACAGTCGAAATTTTTGCTCTATTTTTATGGTTATGGCAATTAAGCAATCAGATTAATTCAAGTCATTAATAACACGAGCACCATTAAAAGTAAATTAAACTTAACTTTATACAAACCCACGTTTTTTTTCTCAAAACTAAGTAAACAAAACTAATTTTGCATGAACAGGAAATTTTCGACACTTGTTATAATTACAAGCGTACAGGTCTTAAAAAACATAAAACAAGATCTTTTTGTTTTGCCATAAAACACGTCTGCCATAAATAAGAAGAAATGTGTCTTTAACTTATTTAATTATCGTAAAACTCCATTTAAACACTTCAAGCAATCAAATGATTTACTATTAATAACATTAAAACGAAAAACAAAACAAACAAAACATAACAAAAAACAATCGTAAAATATAAAAGAAAAACAAATATAAAGTTTGTAAGTATATGAAATGCATACATATTGACTTAATTTATTTATACAAAACACCATTTGCAGAAGCAAATACATACAAAAGGATACAATAACTGCGTATTGTTGTCTATAGCTGAAGAAATTGGGTTTGTTTCGTTTACACATAAATTAATACTTGTTGAAGTAGGTGCCTTGGGGGAAAGTGACCTTTTGATAAACATGCATCACGTACCTTTTAAATAAACAAAAATACACTGAATGATGACTTAGTGATGAGTCTGTATTGATGTTGAATGTGTTCATCATGTTTAGCGTGAGGTCATAAAAATGATTTTGGGCATTGAAATGAAGATACAAGATTAAAGAGATATACAATTTTATTTTTCAAAGAAATTAACATTAAATCAATTTCATTACCAATTTGCGGTAAAATTCTGCTGAAAACAAACGTAATGGCGTAACGTAAATTAAGAAAAGCATTGCTTTAAACAACACAAAAGACAACATTAAGAATAAGTGGCGAAGGTAATGGTTCGATAAGTTGTTTTAGCATAGAAAAAGTATTCTTATGTAAAAATATCGTTGAAAACGTCTTGATCTTCCGATGGCTAAAGGATTATTGATGTTGCACGAACATAAATATGGTGCCCTATAGAGATTACAAAGTCGTGAGCTAAAAACATATGTTTTCCCCTAAACTCGTAACTACTTTTTCTTTTCCTTTTTTCCCTTACCGATTAAAATTTGTAAAATTCATTTCCTAGTAGACCTGCATGCGTATTCGTAAAAAGAGGAATCTACAGTCCAAATTTCTTTTCTTTAGATTTACGCATTTCAATTGTTCAGTAATGAATCAATCAATCTGTCAATAAGTGAAGGGTATATAAGAATTGGCACTGCTAAATATAGCGCTCTTACTTATTTTTTTAAATACAACAGGCATCTTGGTTATCAAAAAAATCTGCTATTTTTGGTTGTTAAGTTTGTTGATACGATTTATAACCAATTTGCTGTGAGGTGCAAAAATCGAGTATTTTTTGTTTTTTTTTAGTTTTAAAATATTTAAATTTGGTTTTTGCAAAAATTTGCTTTTTTTGTTAAAGAATAACGTTTTCTATTTTAAATGAAGCCAACATTTTCTTAAAGTCCCTGTTGGTTTTGTTTTTATAAGATATTAAAACAGAGAAAATGAACTGCGGAAAATAAACTGTGAGTCACTGTGTATACAAATATAGTTGGAAATTTGCAGACATTCACTCTTAGATGCAGTGTGGGACTAAGAAGGTATCTCATATATCTACAACAAAATAATTCCAATAGCATCTGATCGCTTAAACAAAATGACCGGTTAATATATCTGTTTGGTAAAAAAATAGCACATGAACCAAATAAACGGAGCGAATGATGGTTTTGTGATTTCAGTTCTTGTTAAAGATTAATTTTGACAACTCGTTAATTAATATCTTAATGCAATTATTTTTATAAAGTAGATGGATACAAGTTTAATTGTTGGGTATTTAAATCATCATTAAATCGTTTGCTGTTTTTGCACATTGAGAGGATTAACTGTAATCGATTTGCAAAAGTTGCTTTTGGATTATTCTATTCATTGCCAATTACCAAACCACATTAACCTCAAAACAACCAAAATCTCTCAAATAAGTAAGAAATATTTTTTTTTAGATATCATGAACAGATCTTCTCATTTTTTTTTGTTGCAGCTTAGTACAGGTATGTTTTTGGGAGTTTAACTATTAATTAATTTCTTTAGTTTCGATGGTACTGCAATTGTATTATTTCCGCGCTATCAATTTACTCTAGCATGAAGAGTGTGTAAGCAAAAAAAAAAAAATCCAGTTTGTTTTTGTAAGCACCAATCATTGACCACATTGTTTCTATACAATTCTGTTAAATTAAATTTATTTATTTTCTTCTATCTTATTTCATTTTATTTACACTAAATAATCAATAGCAAAAGAAAAATATGTAAGTAACAGCAGACGGCTATTACAAATAGAACAGCTATTGTCTATTTTGTAAAGGCAGTTTTTGCCCAACGTGTAATTCTCCTGCCATCACTACAAATATAAAATAACAAACTCCACACATTATAACATACTGCTCTTGGTAGTGATGTAACTAAGTAATGCTAAAAATAATATTAACTTGTTGAAATAGAATATTTGTTGCAAATCACGTCCATTTTTTGTTTTCTTTTTGGAAAACATTCCGTAGATAAAAGCATCCGAACATAGTTACATACATACATGCATACACATATAATATCAAAATGCTTTATCAAATACAGGATTTTCAAAAACATTTACCCACATTTAATTTCTTTCGACTTCAACACTTAAATGTCTTTTAAGTATATTCTTATTTATAAAGCAAACATTATCATGTGCAGGGACATCATATATATGTGTGTGTGTGTCTATGTATGTGTGCGCAAATTGATATTTGTATTTCAGTGTGTTTTCTTATCCATGTGAAAGTAAATAAACATATACATATGATCTATTTTCTGTTGGACAAAAAGGAATAACATATAGAATAACAATCAATGTTTTTTTTTTCACTTTTCTACTGTGTTCTGTTTAAGAAAACTAAAATCTGTGTAAGAATTTGTGTAAGCAGATGTGCAGCTTGTTAAAGGGGTCTTTATAAAAATAACGAACATAAGTACAAATTTTCGAAATTCATTTGTGGCTGTATTTTGAAACGTCCATGTTATAAATTATATGATATGTATGCGTGAGTGTCTTTTTTGATAGCTGTTAAGCTAAGGAAAACAAATCAAAGTGTTGCGTTTCTCACGAGCTTGTATGTGGCTTTGAATGTGTATTAGGACATTTCACCAAGAAAGCTATTTTATCGATTTTAGGTATGACTTTCAAAATTTTATCTTCTATTGATCTGCCTTTTCATTTTTACAAAAATAAAACGAATCTCAACTGTAAAGGACAAATGAAAACATTAACTTCAAGATAAATTATTACTCTTAGTTAAACATAAATTTCTTAAAACAAATATATTTTTAGTATTTTTAAACTAATATTAATTTGTAAACAAAATAAAAAGGGTTTCTCTTTCAATGTAAAACAATAAAAAAATATTATTAATTAAAAAAAAATGTAGCAATTTATTTATTCTTAGAAGACCTAAGCCTTAACCTCACATATTAAAAGACCTGCATCTAAAGAAATAAACAAAATTTCAGAACAGTATCTAATGAAGCGCCCTTTTGTATATAGATGGTTATTTATATACGTACTACAAAACGATAATGGTAAAATTATTTTTCAATAATTTTTTCTTGTGTTTTTCTTAAGAAAAGGAAAACAAATGTCAGCATATAGACTTAAGCTTTGTTTGAGAAGGAAATGTTTTAATTGAATAGAAGCATTTAATCTCCACAAATATATTAATTGAAATAAAAAAATATATATTAAAAAACTATGATTTATTTGAATAAATTTTATATTGAAAAATAATACATTTAAATTTACAGATAACTTTGATTTATTGGAAATGTTTATACAATTTTTGTCTACAACTTTCTTTTTTTAGTAAACTTTAACAAGTATAAAAATTTTATTTGGTCAAGTTTAAGCACAATACATATATTCTAGGCCACAATATATAAGACATATAACTATTTGCGTTGATGTAACAAATTTGTCACTCAAAGTGTTCTTATATTTTTGACGGCTTACGAGAATAAAGGGGATTTCCAGTAGAGGATCTTATATGGGATTATAGGATAATTTTTAAAAATTTGATAAAGATTTATATATATATATATATCTGTGGCAATAAATAATAATGGCTTAAGTCGAAATTTTGTGTTTTAAGGATTTTGTCTAAAATAAATTTTTTATATAAAATTTTTAGCCACAGAAAAATAAGCAAATTTATTTAGAACAAAACTGTTAATTTTATAAAAAAAAGTTTTATTCGTTGTTTTTTAGTTAAGATGTTGTAAAAAAATCCATTTGCAGAAAAATAAACTCTAAAGTGAACTTAAGCCGTTTTATTGAAAGGCGAAATAATTTGTATTGATAGTAAGTCGAGATAAGTGCTTTTGCTTAAATTAAAAAATGCGAAAAAACCTATGATAAGATAATTTTTAAAAAATTTAGTTAAATTTAAGTTTTTTTTTAAAAGAATAATTCGAATGTGCTGTTAGTTATTGAACTTTAGTGTATATAAGTTTTAATGCTCAAACATTTTAATATTGATGTAGCTACCTTTAAACAAAGTTAGGTTGAGTTAAGATTTTATGGTTTATGTATTATTTTCCAAAAAGACTTAAGTTAAAATATAAATGCGTGAGTGAAAGATTTTGAAGAAGAGAATAAGAATATGTAATAAAATAAAAAGCACTTATGTCAACTTAAGCCATTATTATTTATTGACACAGATATATATTTATTCCCATCATTCCTATAAGAACCATAGGGTATTAACAAACTTTTTCTATTTAGATCTGTCCATCGCAATATTTTTTTACTTTACTCCAACTCTTATTTATTTTACTCATCTCGCTTTCAATTTGTTTTCGCCATGTATGCGCTGGTCTACTTATTCTGCAACTTCTCTGAGGAATCCACACGATAGCATTTCTGGCAATATCGAGCGGTGTTTTGTGGAGTGTATGCACGATCCAGTTCCATTTTCTTTTTTGTATTTCTACAAACTATGGTTCCTGATGTGATTCATTCCACAGCCTGTTGTTCGAGATGGTTCGTGGCCAAATTCGTAGAATTCTTTTTGCAAAGCATTGATGTCCCGGGAGGCAGCGTTCCAAGTTTGACAGTTATATAACAATGCTGATTTGACATTGGTGTTGAAAATGGTTATTTTAACGCGACGTGATATTAAAGAAGATTTCCATATATCAGTGAACTGAGTGAAAGATGGTGTGGCTTTTTTCATTCGACTGACAATATCTTCACCAGATCTGCCAGTTCGGATTATAATAGCTCCAAGTTAAGATTTAGTTGTGCAGCCATGTCAGTATTGGAAGGGGAGGCATCTGGCTTCCAACCTTTCGTGCAGTCCCCATACGATTCCTCGCTTGCTTATCATTGCTTGATTCAACACGCATATTAGGGTTTGAAACCTCTTAACCAACAAAATAATGACAATTTAGATAACTTAAATTTCTCTCCGATTACAGAAAAATAGACCTTGTACGAGTTATATCCATAATGGTGTTCTTATTTCAGCAAAAAAATTAGTTGGTCCCAATACAAAAGAAATCATTTTTTTAATAAAACTTAGGAATTGTGAAATGCATCAGATTTATTCGTGACACCTCCCCCCATGTAAAGGAAACTTGTTTTATGGAATATCTTAAAAATAATAATAATAATATCCATTTTTTTATTGCAAAAAATTATTTACAAAAATTTTAAATTTTCTATATAATTTTTGTACATGTATTTAAATTTAAAAGTAAATCATACTTTTGATTAATACGTATATGTATATGTGTCACTGTTTTTATTAAACAAAAAAGATTTTTTTTGAAAATAAATTACTTTCCATTTGCATAGCTTTACGTTGCTGAAAGATGACTTAACGAAGGAAAAGTTTTGATAAGCTTACAAAACATTGATTAGCGCCAAAAGTTGTTTATGTAGGTCATTCCACGCCTACAAAGATTAAATCAAATTTTCAAACAACGAACAGGAAGTAGCAAAAGTATTGCAAGGATCTGTCTTTTTAAAGCTTTAATTCTTTTTTTATTATTTGAAATATTGTCCTTGTTATTGTTAAAAACAAATCCGGTGTATCCGTATTCAATCATAAATTATCATGAAAAAAGAGTCTTAGTTCAAGCGGTCAAAAAAAAGGCAAAAGTTTTTGGAATTTAAGACCATAAAAATGACAAAAAAAAATTTAAAACCAAAAATCAAAAGCATAAAAAAGAAGCTAAGTAAAGATTTACAAAACCAACAGTAAGAATAATACGACCAATAACAATCAGTATTAGAAGAAATAACAGAAAAAAGTCCCGCATAAGCAAAGGACTTTATTTATTACACTTTTTTCGATTTTGCCCGAGTATAAGTGGCTTTTGAAAATGTTTCCAGGCAGGTGTAGGAGTATTTATGTGTTTCGGTCAATATAACAAAAAGTCGATTAAAGTTGTTACCAACAATACTATCAAAGCAATAACAATAACAAAACAATAACAACAACAGTAAACTTTAATGACTTAAATAAGAAAACACAAAATACTATTAACTTTAGAAATGGCAAAGTTTTTTTTTCTGTCTTATTGCTCTTGTCATTTTAGGTATTTGGTTAAAAAACAACAAGAGGAAAACAATATTGTGGGCAGAGAGAACTAAACAATTTAGAAGCTAAATCTTAAATAAATAATAATAGCAAGATAAGAAATAAGATTAAAAAAAAAAAATAAAAAATAGCCAAAATATATTGTTATCAGATTATTTACAAGTTAAACAAACTTTTCATTGAGACTAATAAAATCAATTGCCAAAAAGTTTGAAAGTTAAAGAATAAACATATTTTTAATATAAAACCTTATTTATATACTATATTCTTAAAATTCTTGGAAATTCTATTATTAAGTTTTTTAATGCGGATAACATTACAAACCCTATAATAAATATTTTGTTATTTGAATATTTATGTAAAATGTGCTATATTGCTATATACAAGTATTTTTAAAGAGGTTTCGTTTAAATTCTTCGTTAACTTCAAATCTGGAAAAATGGAATGCGGATAATCCAAATAAATCACCTAAAGTTTGGAAAGAGTTAAACAAAAATGAACTGGATGCATTTATCGGAATTCTTTTGGCAGCTGGTGTTTCACACAACAACGCACAAAAGGCACAGGTTTTGTGGCGTTCAGATAACCTACCTTTATTATATTCACTGCACTGACATGATACATTCGCTTTGATGATGTTAGAACACGATCACATCGGCTGCAAGATGATAAAGCTGCACCAATACGTGACATATGGAATTTTTTCAATGAAAATCTAGCTATAAACTATAGTCCGCATGAAAGTATTACAATTGACGAGCAGCTATTTCCATATCGAGAAAAAACTTAATTTACTCAATATATACCGTCCAAACTAGCGAAATACGGTATAAAAATTTGGTGGGCTTGTGATGCAAAGACGAAATATCCCTTGCAAGGCAAATTATACACAGGTAAATCAAGGCGAAAATGTTATGTTACAGCTTGCAAAGCCATATAGTAATAGTGGTCGTACAATTGTCGCTGACAATTTTTTTACAACATTTGAAGGAGCGAAGCGTTTGACCAAACTTTGGCTTGCATTTGTTGGTACCATCCGGTCCAATAAAAGATGTATTCCTCAAGAAATGAAAAAGCATCTTTCTCGTCCTATTTATTCAACTTTATTTGGATTTCATGAAGACTTGGTTTCAATATGCAGCTACGTACCGAAAAAGAAAATATGTGTAAACTTACTTTTCACAGTACATTATTCAAAACAATGTGAAGGCAAAGCAAAGAAACCAGAAGAAATTTTGTTTTATAATTCAAATAAAGCAGGAGTTGATTGTGTGGATCAAATGTTAACACATTTCACAAAAAAACGATCAACAAAACGATGGACTTTTGCCTTTTTCTGCAATATGTTAGATGTTATGGCTTTAGCTACATATTGCATTTGTAAAGAGGTTGACGGTTTTAAAAGGAATGATGCTAAAGGAAATTTTTTAAGTAACTTATCAAACTCATTAGCTCTCCCAAACGGCGAAATTCGAATGAATAACGTTCATATCACTAAACAATTTAGTACTCGTTCGGCAACTGAATCGTTTCTTGGAAGATCTGTAAGTGTAAGTTTGGTTAAAATAACATTTGTTATCAGATTGTTTAATCTAATTTATCATGCTTTTGCTTTTTGTTTTAAACTTCAATAGTAATGGCTGGCAAAAGTGGTGCTTGATACCCTCGAAAAGAAAAAAAATGTTGTAAATATTGCACACTGGGCAAAGAAAAAACTCACAGAAAAACTCGCTTTTTTTGTTCAAAATGTTCGAGTCCAGTATGTCAACAACATTCAAAAGTTTGTTTTAGCTGTTCAAAAATGTAGAAAAAAAATTTTGTATGTGTTTTAATGAACTTTACATGCAAAATAAAGAAAAGAATAGTACTAACGAAACTCAATTTGTGTTTTTATTTAATAATCAGCTTAATTTTTTACTAACTATAACTATTAAAGATGACATATATACCTTCTGCATCATAATAAGATTAAAAATTATAATATTTTTCATATAAACACATTAAAATATATAGTGGGTCTGGCCAGACGACGAATTTACATTTACAATTTAATTGTTAACTAAAACGTATGTTTAACAAATAATTACTTACCAGAAAACATTAATCATACGTTCTGTATTCAATTACATAATAAACTGGTAATTTGTTTTATATGATTCTAATTATTCAGAAAAACATTGTTAACGAATAAATGTTTAAATTCCTAAGAAAACTTTATTTGATTTAATTCACTTATATATACAAATCCCAACAAAACTAAATCTATAATATTTT
The DNA here is from genome assembly GCA_003055125.1 of Paykullia maculata. Taxonomy (NCBI): domain Eukaryota; kingdom Metazoa; phylum Arthropoda; class Insecta; order Diptera; family Rhinophoridae; genus Paykullia; species Paykullia maculata. The sequence goes on along the minus strand of NDXZ01007728.1, from coordinate 1,936 downwards.
AATTAAATATGACAAAAGACACCTCGAGAATAACACTTTAAGGCAAGTGCTAATGCATTTATATTTAGAAATAAATATAATATATTGTGCAAGTTTTGTGTAGAACTAAATAAATTGCATGAAAACATTTCTTCACTACTAACAATAAAAAGTTTTATAGTTACTTAAACGACAATAAAGCAGCAAACTTGAGTTCTTTTAAAATTTATTATTGCAATCACACACACACACACACAATCATTCACAAATTTTACATGAATTAAATCCTCTTTAATGCACAAGCTTATTAACATTCCAAAAACACTTACATCATATTGTTTTCATGTTCTTAATGCGGACAATTTAAATAATTACAAATCCACTGAGTGCTTGTGTTAGTGTTTAAACACAGATAAATAAAAACATGCATTTATACATACAGCAAGACGGACAAATGTGTGTACAAGCATAGAACCAAGTGTGAATTTTTTAGCTATTATTTGTGTCTAATAATTACTTTTAAACAACAGAAAGCTTATCGAAAACTCTCAATTGCTGGGTATTTGTATAAGACACTTTAATAAATATATTTTTGTCTTATAACAAGTGTATAAATTTATATATAAGCTAGGAGTTTTTGAAAAAAAAATTCCACTTAATGAGAACTTACAACTTTATTTCTTACTTTTTATTTTCTATTTATGATTTATTTAACAAATACTTTTATATCTAGATTATTATCTTAAATTTCGGTTAGTTAAAAAAGTTTAAAAGTTTGAAGGGCGTAAATAAAAACTTTTTTGACGGCACACAAAACAAAAGTGGCGTGTTTTATTTATATATTTATATTTCATTTACAAATATATCGATATAAGTTATGAATGTAAATAATTCCTTTAACCTTTAACAACGAAGGTGGTGGTAAATTTGACTCTCTCTTCACCTTTTCTTTAATTACTATTTTCCATCGATCTTTAAAAACTTAAAACTCTTAGTATTTGCTTATTTTGCTACTATTATTATTCAGTTGTGTTTTGGCTGCGGTAGGTATTGCGAAAGCGAAGAAATCTTGAAGCTGGGTTAAAAGTTACCACACCTTCGCATTTATGGTATTTTTTTAGAAAGTATTTTATCACCACCTCAGTATTAACTTAGTAGATTAAAATACCATTTGTCCTTTTTAATGTTAGGTTTTGATAGACAAATTTTTATTACTCCTCCGGCTTTTGATATTTATTACATAATTCAAAAAAACTAAGCGATTTTAAGTATGAAACATTTTTGGAAAGCAAATACTTTTTTAAGGAAGTATATGTCAAAAATATATCTAAGTAATAGTATTTTTGAGGAAAAAAAATGCGTTTAAGTGATGCGAATACGAAACACGAAAAATAGAAAACCTTCAAAAAGTTGGTCCGTGTTTTTTACAATTCCTTTTTTTTGTATTTTCTTTCATTTTTATTTTTGGATAATTTGCTTTGTTGTGAAAGTAAAAAGTGAAAGTGAAAAGCACGATTCACGCATTTTGAAAAATTTGTCCGGAAAATCAAAGCTTCCACATGAAGTTCATACATACATACGTAAACATAACATATTACGTTTAAACTTATTTTATATTTTGCTACCCGATTTGGCAACTAAATTCAACTTCGTATGAACAAATTTAAACTAGTGGCAACTCAGTTCAATTTGGTCTGGACAAAAATTTAAGTTAAACCAATTCAAACTGAGAGTTGTTCGGAAAAAACTATTTATCTCTCTCAAAAAGAGAGACGGTCAAACTCAATATAAAAATATTGTCCGGACAAAAATTTTGGCTTGACACAAAGAGTGAATCCATCATTACTCTTCTATTTTCTTTATTCTAGTGTTGATTAATTATAGCTGAATTATACATTAATTTACCAACTAAATAAGCATACTCTGCATCATTTATTACAGATTCTATGTGTTAAAC
>NDXZ01007727.1:10976-24222 GCA_003055125.1 Paykullia maculata | reverse complement strand
AAAAAAAATGTTTGTGAATTTTGAAAAAAATGTACCAATTAACACAAAGAGAACGTAGTGAAGGGTATATAAGATTCGGTATAGCCGAATATAACGCTCTTACTAGTTTTAACTCTAAATATACCCCCAAAAAATATATTAACTTTAGTTATAAAAAAAAATTACTACTAATTTTCCATGTATGCATATACTTCAGCTACTTGCAAATAAAAACAATTTGTAAATTCTTAAGCCTATAGTACACGAAATGAAAACAGCAACATAAACATGTAATTCTGTCGTCACGAAAATGTTCAGCATATCGGTAACATTTTTAAAAATGAGTTGTAGGTGCTACATGCGGTAAAATTTTGATAGTACACAAAATGTTAGTGGGTGTTTTTATAGCAAGCAAGTGAAAGTACACGACATGTAGCAAATGTCGGTTTGTGATGACGACAAAATTATGTCAGAGTCACATGCGCATGTTGCTTCTTACATTTCGTGTACTATAGGCTTTAGCTTACTGTTTATATGCCTTTTTGTGTATAGAAATGTAATCTGTGATGACAAAAATATATTTTAAGAAGGTACAATTATTTCTGCATTTATTTTTTACTACTTTAATCATATATGGCCCTATGGGTTCGATTAATTCAATAAATAAATAAATGAAATGAAATGAAAACTTACAAAGATGAACTTAATGATATGACAAAAATGAGGTATAATAGTTTTTTTTTAATTTTCAAAAAATAGAGTCAAATTTTTTTCCTTATTATTTTTCAATTTTAGATAGTTTTTTTTTTTAATTGTGATTAGACAATACTATTCGTGCTATTCCACACAAAAACTTTAATTTTGTATTACTTGTGGGATAATGTAAAATATAGAACTTGGCCTTTGCACTAGCGACCTCTTATTTTGATAATAAAGTTTTTTAATTTTAACGTACTGCTTAATAGTGTGGTGGTTTGGTAACTTAATTATAAACAATATATTAGACAGACGCCACCAAAATACATTGCCGCCAACATTTACTCGCCTCATTTATAAGTATATCGTATGGTACTACAAAACAAGTTTTAAATGTAAAAGAAAAATCAAAAAATTACATTAAATTGTGCACTCTTTTGTATATGACTAATAAAACAAACAAAAAAAATCAGTTTAAATAAGTTATGTCTTTAACATATAAAAATTAAAAAATATTTGTATGTATGTACATACATATATATTTGTACTTTACTTTAAAATTAAAAGCATGGCTAAGTCGGTACATTAATGCGTTTTTTTTTTTAATTTCTACCATAAAGGCACACAATATTAAAATTCCTAAATAATTACAGTCGACCACTATACGAAAAGTTTAAATTATAAATGAGAACATAAACATATGTAAACAACCTTTTCTTATTTGAATTTTTCTTTAAGATCTATGAAATTCAACCACAAAACAACCACTCACTCATTGCGCGTGTATGTCGCGATCTCTTTAGGCAGAGACACACTGCAGCCATTCAAAAACTCTTACAGCAAAGAGAAGCATTAACGGAACGTCTCAGCCAGGAACTTGCACAACATCTGGGTAATTTAACAGAACCTGATTTAAGTATTATATTCGATAACAATATATGTACATTTGGTATGTTGCCCTGGCACACTCGATTCACCGAATTCCACCGACAAGCCAATGGTCAACGTTTTGACGTTAAAACTTTTGCCCATATACTGTACAAATACTCACGCTGTGAACAAAGATGGGGTAAATAGTTAATATTACAAATTTATTATACTGCTTAATTAAATATGAAAGATTCCCTATATGAGATTTAGGGTTGATTGAAAAGAAACGGTTTTGTGGCTTTTTTAAATTGTTTTTTTTTTTTTTTAATATAATTTGATTATAAAAAGTGAATAATTAAATATGATTGTACATACATGTATGTATAAAAAAGTAAATAAAATTATGGTTTTGTTTTTAAGTCCAACAAATATTTACTATAAATATAAAAATTGATAAATAAGTTTCATATCTAAGTAAACAAATTGTAAAACAAAACTATAGCAACAAAATATAAAATGTTAGTGCTATAAAAAATACTTAAATTTTATAATAAAAAATTAATAAAATTAATTTTTAATTTAATTTAAGCAAAAAAAGAAGTTTTTTTTCGTTAGTCTGATATTCTTTATCATTATTCCTCGGTAATTTTTGTGAAATATTCAAGGTATACACATTACCAATTTTAGTCTTGCAAAATTTCGAATATGTATACATTTTCTTTTATTGATTGATCTCCATTTTGATTAAAATTATGTTTAACTCTAAAAAAGTATAGGCTGCAGGTTGTTAAAAAAATTTTATTTTTGCTTTACAGTTAGTTAATTGCAATTATTGAACTTTTAACACTACCTATAACTTAAAATGTAATCTTGGTATTAATAGTGTCTAAGATCTAAAGCAATCAAATGGCAGTGGCGTTGCAGGATTTTGTGTAGAAATTCTTGCGAATCTAGATTTGCGCAAATCTCGACTTTTGTAAATCAGAGTTAACATCAGCAAATAAAAACTTGGGTAAACAATTTAACTCGAAATTGATTGAAATTTACGAATGATATAAATCACGTACCTTAACATTTTTATTAACTTGTCGAAAACCTTTTACCAGTTTCAAAAAATAATGGTCTTGCCAGATTGAAAGAATATTATTTTTTGTTAATAAGTATACATATACATATATGTATATGTACATACATACAAATTTCAAAAACAATAAACTTTATAATTTTTTTTCTTGCACTTAAATAAAATAAAGTACATTTAAAGCAATTGCATTACATACATATGTAAATATTGTTAGCATATTTACATATGTATATATTAAATAGAAAATTTTATTAAAGCAAAACATTATTCAAACTTAGAAACTATTAAGATATATATTTTTTTAATTTTGCAATTCTTTAAACTACAAATGTTATCACTACAACATAACACACGTATAGAATTCTTTTTATTCGTTTATTTTTTTATTAATGTTAAAGGTAATTTAATTTTAGCAAATCCTTAAATCAATTTATGTTAAAATATTGCGTTTTGATAACAACTTCAATTCCGTCTCATATTTTGCCGAATTAGGTTGACCAGCAGCTATTTGTGGCATTTTGTTTTGAATATCTTCAAAAGTTTTATGCAACTCCTCCAGGGATTCACCCAAACCCTTTTTAATGTTACTAAACTCTTGGGAAATTATCGATAATTTACCCAGAAGATAATTTAAATTTGAATCCATATCTAGCATACGATCTTTTATGTCGGTCACTTTAAGTCCCATTATATTGACACCATCAAAAGTAGTATTGACAGCCAGTTCATTCCGTGCATCCACTGATTTAAGTAGTTCTTTGGTGTCTCCAAGTTCTTCATGCATTATTGAAATTTGATGCCATACTTGTGTAATTTCCGATTCAATTAGAGATGAGAAATTTTGCATCATTTCAATTTGGCCATTTATCAACATTTCGTCAACATTATCGAAACGTTCTTTCATTATTTCAAAAATTTCATCCCGTTGTTTTTCTAAATGATCGGTTAGTTTTTGGACAATTTGCACGGTGCCAAATTCTACCTTGCGCTGAGTATCCAATACATATTCTGAGTTGGTCATAAGGATATTATTGAATTTATCAAATATTTCAAGGCCTTCATTGAACTTAGTATAGCTGTTATTCATTTCAGTGTAGAACTTGTCCAAAATTTCGGCCGAGTCAATGACATTTTTTTTGACGTCGTCAATATTTGTTACCAGATATTTTCCCTGATTTTCAACCGTAGTGGAAGTTTCAATTGCAGCTTAAAATGGAATTGAAATTTAAATCATGTTAGTAATCAATAAAATAGCATATGTAAATTTTAATAATTAGTATAATCTATTCATTTGGCATTCATTAGGAGCACTAATTATTCAATGTAAAAATAATTAGTTCAACCAATAACAACAAAAATTGTATAAAACGATATTTTGTTTTTAATAAAAAATCAATAATTCAATCATTTTAGATTTAGATGATTAAAAGTATTTTAGTTTTAATCAATCTAGAAAAAACGTTGTATTCGCTTTTATATTTGGCATATTACTGTTTGCTGTTACAACTGCACGGAAAATAAAGTGGAAAAAAGACTAAACTAATACGAACATAATACATATAATAATTTACAACACTAAACAGTAGGAGCAATCGTTAAAAAAATGGTGACAAGTATGTAACTTCTTTACTAATTGTCAAAAATCGATCCTTAAAAAAATTATATTTCAACCCCCATATTTCATAACAAATTTTTAAGTTTATTGAACAAATTAGGTATGCAAATTTCGTCCAAAAAGGCTTCAGTAAACTTAAAAATTGTTTTTTAAATATGGGGGCAAATGTTTAACTTTATGTTTTTAAAAATACTCTTCCTTTTTTTTGACAAAATAATCTAATAACGTTTGGGCTTTAAATAGTTATAATGACTAAAAATAGAATTTCGCCTACTGAGCGACCACTATGTTGTTTAAATAATGAATTACTTACCCACTTTTGATGCTTCTAATATTTTTGCTTCAACACTTTCTAATGCATTTAGTGTCTCATTATTTAGAGTTTGAATAAATTCTCTGTCTGCCAATAACAGACCCATTTCCGGTTGAGGAGTTTCTTTAAGTTGAGCCAAACTTATGTTAACGTCTTCAAACATTTTAATGATTTTATTTTCAAATACTATATTATTTGGATGTACAATGACTGATGATGGTGCTGGTGTAGTCAGGCTATAACTAACCAAATGATCTTCAATTTTCGATAATTTTTCCTGGGTGATAGGACTTGTCTTAAAGGCAACTTCAGTATGTTCGAGCATATTGTTTGAAACGTTTAATATTTTATCAACATTTTTAGATAAAGTCTGCATATGAGTTATAAGTTTTTTGTTGATTTCTTCTTGGTCCTTGACAAAGTTGGAAGGTATTGGAGAATCGGCTGATTTAGATGCCGATACTAGATCAGCACCCGACGTCAATGGTGGTCGTTTATAGCATTCGTCATTGTCTTGCATCCATTTAAAAATGCGTTCTAAAACTTCACCTAGTTTTTCAGTTTGCATGTTGTATTTTTCTTCTTGCTAGAGATATTTAGGTAAACCAATAAAAAAATTAATAATAATTTTTATAACACACATACATATATGTATGTATGTATATTAGCTTTCGCTTTATATTTACCGCTATTAACATGGTTTCTATTTGACTAACGCGCTCATCCAACCGTGAAAAAATGCCATTAATAGGTTCAAGGTTTTTTTGGCCTTTTTGCAAAGCCATCATTCCTTTTTTTAATAATTCACCTAAAGCTCTTTCACGATGTTCATGTCTTTCCAATTTATTATCTAGTTGATTGTACGAATAAATTAAAGACTGTAGAGTTCCACGGATATCGCCAAGACTATATAGAGTTGAACACACAAAATTAAAATGTTAGGGATTTTTTATAAAGTATCGTTTAAGTTGTATATGACTAGTAAAATTTCGTAAAAGAATTTATTAAACTAAACAAGTTTAAAGTAAAACCACAATGTACAGCTTATCTACCGATTTAAAGTATGATTTGCTTTGCAAAAAAGTGCCAATTACAAAAATATCGTTAAAATACAAAATCTAATAAATTTATTTTAGCAAATTTTGTGTTTGGTTTAGTGATATCGACTATTTTTAATTTTTAAGCGATTTTATGGTATTCTGATGTTTTTAAATTTGGAAATTTATCTTAGAATCGGTAATTGTCTATGCTTTCGTATATACATATTTATTTCACTGCACTTGTTGTTTTTCTTTACAATATTTTTTGTATGGAAAATATGTTTTATAAACCTTTAATAAGTTTATAATTGTCTATAAATATGAGGGATAGTTTTTGTTTTAGTATTTACAGCTGCAATCAGTACGCAGTGATCTTTAAACTTATGTGTGCAGTTTTTTAATACTCATGTACTACATACATACATACGTATGTATTTTTGACAAAGGCTTTATTTAGACGCGTAAAACTTGTTCCTTAAAAAATCTACATTAATTTGCATGTCAACACTCTGCTAAAACGTTATGCATGCCACCCACCATAGTGCAACAACTTCATTGTCATCTACATTCACAAATAATTACACACAACAATATAAAAACGAACAATGTGCTTTAAAAATAAATGCAATATGACAAACATAGACATACATACATATGTATGTACATATTTATATGCCTGCTCTGCTCCTCTTAAATTATACAAAATAATATGAAAAAACTTTCTAGGAATTAGACTGCATTTTCTTTTAATGTTTTTTTTTTTCGTTTAATAAAATTTCTCATCTTAAATCAGTACAACGATGATGTATTATTTATACACAAAATTGAATAATAAAACTAATATCCCCATTCAAGTTTCGTACATTTTGGTAAAGAAAATTTAAGAAGAAGAAAGACGTGATTTTTATTTCCGCACATACTATTGTATAACAATATACATACATACATGCATACATACATACATATATATGTACATGTGTATGTACATCATGCATACTTATGAATGTAGTAGAATAAAATAAAATCTACTTAAAATCATTTGTTTTTTTTTTTTGTCAATCTCTCCCTCTTCTAAACTAAAAACAAAGACCATAATCTATTAATTTGTTGGTGGTACTAAAATAAAGAACTGTCTTCGTTAGGCTTGTAAGTCGTTATTCATATTTTATTATAATATATCTGCCTGTCCGTGCATTTGTCTGTTGATCTTGTGCATGCCCTTTGCGTCGTTATTAGAAGAAGAAAATGAAACAGAACAAGACGGCGCTATGATGTAATGAATGTTGTGCCACTTGAGTTGAAGTTTTCCTAGCACTACTCTATGCCATTTTTTCTTTTGACGATTGAAATGGAAGTTGCATTCAAAAGAATCAATTGTAAGAAGTTTATTTATAAAAGAAATTAATAGTTTTATTTTTAAATATACATATGTACATATGTATGTGCATTCATACGCTTGTAAATATACATATGTACATACGTTTGTATTTGTAATAATATTTTAACTTACGCACATTCATATATACATAAACCTTCCTTTTAGGATAAAGCGATAAATAAAGTATATATGTACATATGTATGTATGGACAAAGGGTGTCCAAAAACTCACTGGAAATTTTTGCCAACAAAAAAATTTGACATATGACAACTTAAAATATTATTATTTAAAAAACAGCGAGTTTTATTGCTTAAAAATATTTTAAAAAAATAACAAAAGTTTGGCTGCTACAGCAAGCATCTGCCACATTAATGTAAAATCTTATTGAAAATTTAAAAAAAAATTCGTAAGAGCTAGCAAAGCCGTGGGGGTCATTTAAACATTATTCTATGCTTTTTGTTGGTGCTTTATAAAAAAAACTGTGTCAGACTCTTTGTTCAAACTAAATAGAATACGCTCCAACTAAAACTTTGTAATATGACTTTAGCAATTGTATTTTACCAACGCTATATTTTAAAGGTTTTACACGGCATGTTTTCATTTTTCGACGGAAAATTTAACCAATCATATGTATTTAAAATTTGTACATACATATGTACATATGTAAGAACATTTTGTGAAAAGTTATCACTACGGGTACTGCGGAACCGCAACAGTTGGCCCATGTGAAAAAACAATTTTGTTTTTTGTGAGAATGATTTTTTTTTAAGTTCATACATTGTGATTTTATATTTTAAAAGTATGTTTAATTTTAAAAGCCAGTGAACTTTTTTAAATGTTAATTTGTAAGAGTTTTTACTAGAAAAAAATATTTGCCCCGAATTTACAATTTAAAACATCAATATACCTTTTTTTCTTTTCTAAATTATTAAATTCTTTTTAAGTTCTGAGTTTTTATGTTTTTAAAAATGATGAAGATATTAATTATGGTTATTTTTTTACTTAATGAAACATACGTGACTTGTGCTGGGGTTTGTTCAACTAAACTGAAACCAATTAAGGTTAAAAATAACATTCGTATAATTTGTTTCATTGTTTAAAAGGTTTTAAAATCGCTGTCTGCAACTTAGTTAGATGTCGATAATGTCGTTGAACTGATATATTTGGTTGCCACACTATTCAATTCGCCATCGGTTTTGCGTTACTGAAATGATAAAATAATTTTAAAAATAATAATTTTAAATTGATTGATTTTTAAACATTTTTCATTGTAGTCAGTCGACAAGTCAGACTGACTAGCAAACTAGATCATGTATTTAAATGAAAAAACTAAAAATTAAGTTTTATGGATTTTGGCATGTGTGCTATGTTGTAAAAAAGATTTATTAAAAAAAAAAAATAATAAAATTGAAAACAAATGTATTTATGTAGAGCACATGACATATGTAAACATTTTGAAATATCTAAACATATGTACATACATACATATGTATGTTCGTAAAATTAATTACTTTGTATAACGTATTTAAAAATAAAAAATAAAAAACTTTTTTCTCATTTTTTATTTTTTTACAACTGAATGATCGACCCAGTTCGTTATACGTATATTTATATACATACATTCATACATATATTCTATGTATTTAACTTATGTCCATAGATATACATATGTATGTATGTATGTGAGGCTTGCGTCTTATTCAGTTATTTCCAAAAGCCCCATTGTTTATTTTAAATTTTTTAAGATTGATTTATTTTTGCTTTAATATTGTATATACATTAAATAAAGTTAATTAAACAAATTATTCTATATATTGCCCATTTGCGTCAAAATGGTTATAACTAAAAATTAGCATATTTTAAAAGAAGTGCAAAAAAACCAGCTCAAATTTGTCATAAAAGTTCTTCTTTTCACCAAAAGTCAATTATTTAAAAATTTGGTTGAAACTAAAACTAAATTTTGTATGAAATATTATACCTATTGGTAACAATTTAGATAGAAAATAATTAAGAAACATATATGTATGTATGTACTCATACATATATAAACATATAAATATGTATGTAGTAGTCAGTCTAGAACCAAATGTCTCTATGTCAACACTCTTTTCTCTAGCGACAATTGCACTAGTTAAAATGTCGATAACTTTTCTTAAACGTGCGTGTTCGTTGGAGACAACAGTTCTAGTTTATTTCTGGTGACATTGTTCCTATTTTTATTGTATCAGCTTTTTCTGTCAGAAAGACACAAATTAATTTGTGTTTTGTGTGAAATTGTAAAAAAGGGATTAAAATTATTTTATATACATAATTAAATATACAAAAAATATATGAAAGTTTGACGGAAATTTTCAAAAAATGTCTACAGGACTTTAGCAACGTGCTTGCAGCTATTATAGGTATGAAGGTAGAAATATTTTCAACAAATCCTTTTAACAAACCATTAATGAAATAAACTTTTTTTCCAATAACTAGATGTTATATCAACATCCAATGATTCGCCCGATAAGACTTTAAGAGCAGCTTTTCAGCGACAAAAGAAGAAATATGTGACAAAGTCAATAGTGAATCAGTATTTTTTCACTATCGACATTTCCTGCAGGGAAGTTTTATTTTTACAAATACGGAAATTAAAAATATGTTTTTGAGTTATTTCCCTCTTGCAGCAAACGAGCGATATGTTCATACATACGTACATACATATACATACATCTATAATGTAATATTTTTCGTACAGTTTTCTTATGGTTGTTGTCTTCAACAAAGAGATGTTATTTATTATTAAATTGATGTAAATATTTATATAAAAATTGACAATGAAATGAATTAATTATTTTTTCCAATATCATTTATAAAAGCGTTTATTCAAAAGTTCTTTCACAACTTATTTGCCTGATTTAAATATAAAAAAAATATTAAATATATTTTACATACAAAACATACATATGTACATACATAAATTAAAATTTAAATGTTTATAAGAAAAGATATTAAATACATTATTTATGTGTTAACAATAATCTCTTTTTAATAATCTAATTTTTAAAATAAAAAAACAATAACGGTTTGAGTCGATTTAAGCGATAATTTAAAAAACCATCATTGTGACAAATTGTACTTTATTTTTAATTGACGATAAACATTATGTTGTTTAATGAATCTAGTGCATTTTGTAACGATTCAATAGAACTAGTTCTAAGGATCATAATATTAAATAAAAACTGGTGATTTAAATCTGATTCCGTAAAGAATTTTTGGAAATCAGTTTTTTTAAATGCTTTTCCTAAATTACTAACGCCGGACATATTTTAAAGGCCTTTTTAGGTATTTTTGTAAAACAGATATAAACTCCCTAATGAACCACTAAGACCGATTCCAAATATAAATTCAAGAGCCGTTCCGTAGAATACTTTTCAGCCTACACGCTTTTTTATAACTTTGTATGTAAAACTAAATATTTGTAATAAAATAGATGTGACATTCAAGAACATTTTGTTTGTAACATTAACAATTTAAAAACTTTCAGATTAAATAGGATTTAATTGTTGATTAAAGTCAAGTTAAGTTAAAGTTAAAAATATAAAAAATAATTTAATAAGGCCATGATGGCTTTATCTCTCATTCAATAGGGAGATAAAGCCATTATTGCCCAATCATTGAGAGATAAGGTCATATTTAAAATTTTGCGAAATGAGAGATATAGCCATATTTTTTTCGCAAATGAGAGATAAAGCCATATTTTTTCAGAATATTGTTATGCATGGTGTAAACTTTCTGTAAAAGGGAAAATCCTTAGTTATCATTGAAAATTTTTTTATTCTTGTGACGCACACAGGATAACTTTATTCAGCGAAGCCACCTGCCGCGTCCTACTGGAGAAGAAAACCCGTAAGCACGGCCGCAGGCCGCCACACAGAATAACTTGATGAGAGATAAAGCCATTTTTATCTCCCATTCAAATAAAAAAAAAGGCTTTATCTCCCTATTGAATGAGAGATAAAGCCATCATGGCCTTATCTCACATGGTACTAAAGCACCCCCTCGTTTTGAAATAGGATTTTTCAACAAAAAAAAAAAGGAAACCAACATAAAATATTTAGATTAAATAATTGGAAATATTTTAATTTTGGCGAAATGAAAAGGGTCTTTTTCATTTTGTTAAAAAGGTATGACATAAAATGAAATTTCTAAATAACTTAATTATATTTCTAAATAACTTAATTATATTTCTAAATAACGTTAATTTAACATAAATTAACTTTTTATGATTCTTAAACATGACATCTTTTCTTATTTAAAAAAAAACGATTTATAATATTTTTCGGGTTCTTACCATAATTTTATGTTTCTTGAAAAGTATGTAATTTTTTTGTTTTAAAGTTTTAATATTGATTTTTTTTCTTAAGATGTGCAAAATGATTATAATGTGTGAATTATGTGAAATAAAATAATATAAAGAAAAAAACTTATGTTTGCTTTAAACTATTTATTATTTTGTGTAGACTCTTTAGGGTTATTGAACCAATTCAAGATTAACTTATCACATGTGACATATCAGTCTGTACCGTTTTTATTTTTAATTTAATTCTTTTATTATTATTTTATAGACTTTTTCTACATTTAAATGTCCCTAACATTTGTTTTTTTTTTAGTTTTAGAGAGACTCCATTTAATCAATTAACGTTAACAACTAATTTTACATTTAACAAAGTAAATTTCAATACACTGTTAGGGAATTATTATTTATGTATAATCAGTATTATGAATTAAAAAATGAAATTATTTATAAAAAATTAAAAACAAGTATATAACACATTTCACAAATATATGTATATACATATATGTATATATTTTTTATCAATTATTATTTCTATATATGCAAAACTGTAATTTCAATGAAAAATAATAAAACAGTAACACTAACCCGATTTGAACAACTTATCAATGATCTTAGAATATTGTTTTAAATATAATATAAAAATAGGCCAAAAGGTTGATAAATGATGATGTATTTTCTTTATTAAAGCAACAATTCAACTTAAAAAAAAAACTTTTTTTTTTCTTATTTTTGCGGAATTAAAAAACGTTGTGGAGAAATAGCAAAAAAAGATTTACAATTATCAAAATAGCTACAGAGCAATAATTAAAAAAAAACCCCTCTATTATTTAATACTTACAACAAGAATTCTAATGGAAACAAAATTGTTTATATATTTTTATTGCTTATGTATCAATCACTGTTTTATTGTATGTTCTTTCTTGCTTTCTATTCAATATTGTTAAACTAATAAATGTTGATAATTTTTTTGCGTTTTTTATTTGCCCTTTTTCACAAATCTTTCTTAATTTGGTCTTGGTTTTTGAATATTATTTTTCCACTTTTTCCGTTTGCCCGTTTTCTTATCAATAACTTAACGCCACAAAATCTAGAATACGAATAAAGTTTATTTAGAATTGAATTTGCTTTTTAAAAGAACATTTCTGTTGTTTGATCGTGGCTGGAGTAAAATAGTGAAATGTGTCCCTTCGTGTGTGTAAAAGAGCCAAGAGCTGAAATGAATTTTATATAAATAAAAATTTAAGAGCATTGGTACCCAGCATACTAACAATTTTTTAAGAAATACTAAAAACAATTAAACAATTACTAATATATACATTTTTTTAAAGTAAGAAAATGTGTGGGAGCTACAGTATTCGTTTTTAACATATAAGAGAAAGAAAATTCACAGATATTGGGGAAATGTGCAATAAAAATAAGAAAATGGTCCTACTCGTAAGTGCAGTTTGATGTATACATACATATTTATATGTACATATGTATGTAACAACATATTTACATATGTAAATATAATTTGAGTTTAAATTTTATATTTTTTTATCCTTGAAGATCAGAAATAAAACTTATTATGTACATATGTATCTTAAAAAATTGAATATAAACATTTTAAAAGTAAAAAGTGTTTATTGGTAATTAATTTCTAATCAGCAAAAACTGGGTCTGCTACTTAGCTTTGTAAGAAGCCATTAAAACAATATGATTTTCTAACACCATTTGAAACTGTAACACGCCTTACTGTTTTGGTTGATTGTTAATGTTGCCATTAACATTACAAGTACTTTCATAAATTTAAATCTTTTGAAGTAAAACTCATAAAAATTTTAATGATACGAAATGTATGTGTGAATGAACATTTACTTCCCTTTTTGTATTAAAGAACACAAATAAGAAAGCACATGTTTCCCAAATGGTTCAACCATCATCATTATTCT
>NDXZ01007725.1:0-12545 GCA_003055125.1 Paykullia maculata | reverse complement strand
GCGATGAACTTTCTTAACAGAGCACGCATTTTGATAATTAAATTCAATAATTTGCAAGCGTTGTTCGTTTGTAAGATGATTCGTGGTTAAATTATAGACCAAACTGAAGATGTTTGACAGTGAAACTAAACACGAAACGTGCGTCAGCTGTTTAAACCAGTGTTGCCAAAAAGATAATAGCTAAAAAATTACCCTTTAGTACCCTCTGAATGTAACATATTATGCAAAATCTGTACCACTTGACATGACATGACATGGAAATGTCCATATATGTGTACAATAGAAAACTTAACAGTTCCAGCTCTGCTATGAAATAGAAATGATGTCATCAAACTTGCTTATTTTTCACATTTTCATTTATGTTTAAATGCAATTTCGTTTTATTTTCGTACAATTCGTTTCTCTTTATATACGGTTTCAATATAGAGTATTTGTGCTTTTAATGTTCAAGTAAATTTTCAATTTATTTAGTCATTATTTTTCTTTTTTCCCGAGGGCCAATATATTTTATATCATTTAAATAGATAAACATGAATTTTCATGTTCAGCTTGTAATGAATATTGTTTAAAAACCATTAATTTAACATATTGTTCATAAGATTTTTTCCAACTGATTTTAAGTGCAATTAAAAATATTAAAAAAAGCAAAAACGTTGTCATTGATTTAGTTTAATATATGTTGACGGTTTTTTTTCTTAAACAATATAGCAAAACTATAATTATAGTTTTATTAGTCGTACCTATAAACAAAAAAAATTTGCTTTCAAAAGATGTTCCATGGAAAATTTTTAATGCTGAATACGTCTTCGCAATATTTAATTTCGGTACAAGAATATAACTTATACGTATGGATTGCCTTAGAAAATACACAAAGTTCATTAGCACTATTAAAGCAAAACTCTCTTACGTTATTTACAAATTCGTATACATATATACTTTATTAAATTCATTTTGTTCTAAAACTTTACTTGCATGTTAAATAAACACACATCACAGATCACAGTTTATAAGAGTTATAAAGTCATCCCCGTTGACATGTGTCTTGCAGCTGCAGACTGTTTACCTTAAACTTTACAAATTGTTGACGCAAACATTTCGTTTTGCAAAGTTTAAGAAAAATTGCCCCTTATGTATAATTTAGTTTTTTTTTCCACGAGTTTTGCAAACATTTTTTTATAATATGTTTAGAAAGAGGGAAAAAGATTTAAGAACAAAATGTATCATTAAAATAAAAGACATAAATCTTAGCATCTTTTGGCAAAAATAGTTGCACATAAATAACTTATAAGAAAAAGACTAAAGAAAAAATTACAAAAAAATATAAAATGTTGTTGACATCGTAGTAAACTTGTGTTGTGGGAAAATATTTAAGTGTCACAATAGTTTTAAACGCAAACAGAAGAAGCAAAGGAAACTATTAAAACTTGAGGAATCTTTAATATTAAATTAAGTTCTTGCTACCCCTGTTGGAAAACAGGTTTTAACCTCAAATAGAAGAGGCAAAGTCAACCATTAAAATTTGAGGAATCTTAAATATTAAATTAAGTTTCTGCTACCCCTGTTGGAAAACAGGTTCGAATGTTTTAAGTTTAAAATTAATGATACGAATGACAATCTAATTTCGTAAATGTTGGATTGAAACATTTGCAAAAATTAATAATCGAGGTTTTGAAGTCCTAATAAAACTTTATACAAAAATTATATTTTGGTTTAAGAGAAAAACAAAATGATTTTTGGGCTCAGTAAGGTCAACAATAATTATGGAGCAAATAATCTTAATGCATTATTTTAGATAAATAATTAAAAAATTTTCAATAGCAAAAATTTGCCCAACAAAGTCTTAAAAATATTTTTGTAACCATTTTACTCATTTTTTTAAGTAACATTTTCTTAAGTTTTATTTATTTAATTTTTTTTTGTAATTTAAGGGCAAATTGTAAAACAATTTCTAACTCTAAGTTTGAATTGCTAGAAAAAGTTTCCCAAAATTTTTTTTAATTGTTTTTTAAAGCGCGGTTTTTTAATGTTTTATCTTGTTAAGTCAAGCAAACTTTTACCAATTTTATTTATTAAATTATTTGTTTAAAACGATATGTATCCCCCTAATTATAATTTCTATTCGCTAGCACCATTTTTAAATAACGAATTTTAAAACGAGGTTATTTTAAATAAAATTTTGTTTTATAATTTTTTTAATAAAAAGCTCATATTGTATTAGTTGAAATCAGTTGACAAAAAAATTTTACATAAATGAAACATGTTACGGATTATCAAGAATAAATCCATAAATTCTGTTTCGTTAAAATCTAACGAAAATATATTTTTATGTTAAGAGCATCAGGTTTTGATATACATATTGTCAAAAAAAAAACCCCCAAAAATTTGTTACCCAAAATTTAAGTATAAATAAATTAATTATGGATTATGGTTTAAATTACTAATGAAAGTTTTTTTTTAACTCCATCTGTCAGTTCATTTATTTATATAAAACTATATGTGAACTGTGAAAGTTGTAAAACAATGTTATTGGGCCACCCAATATCATATTGATATGGCCATCACAAAAGTTTTTATTTACTTAAAAACATATTAAGTTTCCCAAATATTTTTTTTTATTCATGCCAGGTGTAAGGCAACCCACCATTCACCATCCTTAAAAAAAAAGTTGCCATAGTTATTTGAAACTCTATTAACTCGTTACAAATTAAATCCACAAAGTTGAATTTATCGAAATGTAAATTAAAATGGAAAATAGTCTGTTTTTATTTGCATTTTTTGTTATATAAATTTTTACTTTGTCTTATATAAAACCATTTTGAATAAACTTTTGTATGCAAATATTTGGAATAAATTCAATTTAAAATTTTAAAAACTTTGTATTTAATGGCAAAAATTAATTAATTCTAATGGGTGGAGTACAATTTGTGAATAAAAAAATAAATGAAAAATAATAACAATAATAACTTTGGTCATATATAAGTTAGGGTATAACAATTTTAAAAGGGCCTAGCATAGAACAAATTTAACAATTTATTTGCAGTTGAATAATTTATGATGTATATCTATTCTTAAAAATCGCCGTTGCAACGCACTGTGTAGCATGAGTGGCCAAAAATGAAAAAATGCAACTGATACATTTCAAAAAAAAATGTGTTCCACATGTTGTAAAAAACATTTCAATTAAGACAAATTCAAACATTTTTTTAAAAAAGTTAGTAATCAGGTTAAAATTTGTTCATTTAGTTTATATTTGGCGCAAGAACAGCAATCAATTTATATGTATCACTGGTACGAACCTTAAAAAATAATGCGTGAACACATCAAGTTATAACTTTAGTTTCTTTTATTATACAGTTTTTCAATTTCAAGGTACATACATATAGAATATGAAAACAACACTTTAATTGCAGGATATATGGGAAGGATACGAATCCTTACGCGAATATTTGCCAAATTTAAAATTTCTTATACTTCGTCAACTTAAACAAGCTTTTTATAAAAAAAATAAAAAAATTGTAATATTTTATAGATTTTTTTTTTGTATTTTTTAAGGGCATTTTTGAGCGAAATGGGATTATAAATGGTGCGTGTACATGAATTTCATGCAGTTACATTTATTATGTTATTACTTATAACATTTTCTAATTCGGGATATATGTGAAGGTCATGAGTCCTTGCAAGGATTTCAACCAAATTTTAGATTTTTTTTCTTGATGAATTTAGACAAGTGTGTCAAATCTTGTCATTCTATGATACCTCTTCCTTATTTTGGCCGCTCCTTAAATGAAAATGCTACACTGTGCGACGTTTTTTTTAAGGTTAATTGTCATAAATAAATGCTTATGAAATAATATCATTAATAATATTTTTGTTTTGTTTTGGAGATATAAAAATTCAAATTGTTGTGTGGATTTTTTAACGCCAAAATAATGTTTTATTAACATAACTAAATTGGCCATTTTTTATTGCTAAAACTATAATTTAGTTACGGCCCTAATATTCATATGTACATATGTGTAAGTTATAGTAAAACATATGTATTTAAAGCTAAAAGGAAAGGCCCAAAAAGCCCAACAAAAATAAATAAAACTAATTTAAACTATAATTTTCTATTGAAATTCAGTTGATAACAATTTAAATAAAAGTTTATTTTAATTAAAAAATGTAAAACAAAGCTGTTAAACATTTAGGAGAAACTTTTGTTATACAAGAGAACTGTCTGCCATATTAGAAAATAGATGCAAAAAAAACTTGTCCATTTGTCAAGGTAAAACGTCTGCTGTTTAGAATAATTTTTAAAGAAGTTTAAATGCTTTAAATACCAAATACCTTAAATACCGGCAAACATATATGTATATTTTAAAACCAAAAAATAATAAAACTATATCCAACCCATATGTTTAGGTGTAACATGATTAATTCTTTTTACTATTCTAAAATAAGCCAATAACTTTTCAATGTATATATAAGTTTTAAAAATATATTCCATTTAACCTTACCCATTTCACACTTCAGTGATCTTAAGATTTATAAAAGATTTGAATTAAATAGAAAACATATTTTTTCGATAGATTGTTACTGGTAACGTATGAGAAAGTATCTTGAGCTAATTGTGCCGAAGTTTCACCACTGCTTTGTTGATTTTTTTTTACCATTTTTCGTAATTATGGATGATGTATTGCTTAATTGCTACAGTTAAGGCGTAAGTAACCTTTTAAAAATAATTTAGCTGTGACTAACGTCACTGATATCCTTTTTGTGCTTAGTTTATGTAAGGCCATGTAAAGTCTGATTTGTGACCCTGTTGATTTTCAGTAATAAACCAGGCCTGAGTATCAATTTAATATTCTATTGCTTTTTTTTTGGTACTTGGGTAATGTGCTTTGACCAGCTTTCAAGCATTGATTTATATCTGGCTGCCTCCTTTAAAATCCATAACAATCTGCATATAATTAAATAAAACTCTTAACTTTTTTTTTATTTTCTACTGCAACATACTATTAATGAATATCGATATTTTATTTAAAAAGGTCTAAAGGCAGCCAAGCAACTTTTGACTCTTTAAAGGCATAAACTTTTGTAGGCATCCTTTTTAAAAAACGAAATATTCATCCACATCCGCTAGAAAAAAAAACAACAACAAAGACTTTTCCAAAACTTTAGCATCCTTGCCTTTGCACTACTTTTTTCTACATAAATTTCCCTAACATTTCATTATGGGCAGTTTACAGCCTGTCCTGCCATTGAAATATTATTTAAAACACACACACCTACACAGCTACAAGCCTACAAACACAGACAGCACTTATACATCTACATTTCTATCATAGTTTGTATATCCTTGATTTATGTGAAAAAATAAAATAAAAGCAAAAAAAACGAAAGGAAAAGAATAAAAAATACTTCTGCTGCTGCTGCTTTTGCTGTTATTAGTCGGTGTATTTCAGCGTCTATAGATGTTTTTCTTAGTTCACTGCCAACGACAGCTGCTCTAAATCGATTATGCATAATTTTTCTACTTCAGCGTTTAGTTTTTGTTGCTGTTGTACGGATCGTTGTCTAAAAAGGCTGTACTAACTTTACATTAGGAGGGGGAAAAATAACATCTAAGAGTATTGTACCATTTAAAAAATGTGTACAGTGATGCAGTGAGCTGGTAGTGAAGTGTAGTTTTGAGTATGCATGAGTACAAATACAAGTGTATTTTTTGAGAAAAAAAAAAATACTTTTCTCGTGCACTTGAGTGCTTGAAATTTATAACGTTTTAACAATTTACATATGTATATGTATATGTATGTGTTTGTTTTTTTAATGTTTTGCTTGTTTTTTATCCTTGACTGCTGTAGTTTTTCTTAAAGCTTTAATCTGTTTTTTTTATTATAATTATATTGACGGGTTGCGAAAAATTCCTTTAATAAAAGTTACACAACAAAATTATAAGAAATTTAATGCCCATAAAATTGTTTAACAAGTCTCAAAGGATTTTGTAAACATCATAAATTGAAAGAAAGTAGCTAAAAGATTTTTGCGTTAACATTTTGTTGCAGCAGCCAAAAGAACATCTAAAAAATAATTTTCAAATTTCTTTACATCTTTATTGTTTTTGTTTCGGCAAAAAGAATTAGTAAACGTTGCAATGTTGCAGATTGGTGGGTTAGTAATATATTGTTAGAGAAAAATAAAGTTGCAAAGTTTGACAGCTTTATTATATTTTAATACTTACATACATATGTATACGACTAAATTTAAAGCTGTAAAAAATTACTTATAACTAGGTTTATGTATTGCCGTTCGTAAATTATTGTGTTTTATATGAAAAAAGGGATTTTTCGGGAAATCAATGCCAATTACAAAAAAGTGAACCGAAAAAATGTTCGCGATATTTTTACCAAAGAAAGTTCCATAGTTTGTTGTTTTATTCATTTTTATTTTTTATTCAAGACTTTATACATATTGAACACTATAGCTGACGATGCTTTTAACTAAAGTGTTGTTTAGCACAAAGTTGATGTTTCATATTTCAAAAACTATAAATAATAACACAAAACTGATTCCACAGATCGACAGATATAAAAAAGTTTGCCTTAAAATCGGTCTTATCTCAATTTTTGCTATTCAGCGGTATAGAGCACGATATGGTAAAGTGCAGTCCAAAAAAACTGTGTGCTATTTATAGGATGAAACAATTTAATGGTGCAACTGGAGTTGACAAAAATATTATTCAACGAAATTGGGGGATCCTAACAATAGTTGCCTTTTGAGGGACTCGACATTTTTGAAACATTTATAAGGTAAACGTTTTACATCAGACAAATGTGATCGTTCAGCAGTATCCTGTCATATTATAAATCACTATAGAGTTTAAAAAATTCTGGGGGCAAATTACGGCATTCGATATCTATCGAAAATAAAAAAAATTCTAATTGGAACTCCTATACCTAATGCAAATTTAACTTCGATCGTTTCGAATGCCGTAATTTTCCCCCTTAATTGTAAACATTTTAGGATAAAATATTTAGAAAAATATTCTAAAATACATGTGAGTGATAACGTTGAAAAAGAAAAATAGGAAAAAGCTTTAAATGATTGTGGTAAATTACGTTCACACTTAACCAATGATAAGAAATATGAATTTCATGGACTATCAGTCACCATATTCTATTTCCTACAAAACTGAAAGTTAAATAGATGATATTAACATCCAACACTAAAATACCGTTCAAAGAGTGCTGATGATGAAACAGTAGCTGGTTTCGAAAACACACTCCACTCGGCTATCGTCGGGAAAACTTACTCAGAATGTTCTTTCAATTACCACAAACAAAAATTTAATTTATTTATAATGAAGAAATTTAAAAATTAACTTAAGCCAGAATAAATAACACATTCATTATAATAAAATAAGTTCGACTAAAAAATGTAAAATTATTCTTAAAAACAAATAAAACTCTCCTAACTTTGCGTATGTTTAGTCCGAGAAAACCATGTATTTTTTAAAGGGCGAAGCAATTTAATGTTTCAACTGGAATTAATGAAAACATCATTAAATGAAAATAAAGAACCCTAAAAATGTTTGCCTTTCAAATATTACATTTAAAGCCTCCAGATTTTGTAAACACTTCTAAATATGGTGACTGTACGTTTTATGTTCGATAAATGGAATCGTTCACCATAGTCCTGCCACATTAAAAAATACTTTAGAGTGACAAAAAATTCTGAATTGTAAAAATATTAGGATAAAAAACGAAAAAAAAAATTTAAACAAAATATTGTAAAAAAAAGTTCCTGAAAATAATATTTTTTTTTTTAAAGGAAATCTATCACATTTAAAAACACTCTATCCTTAAGCTAGAGCCAAGTATATCTATAAAAGTGTTAGCATTACATACATATATGTATCTACGTTTGTATGTATGTATGTATTTTCGTTTCCAAAAGGCAGTAAAAATCTTAAAAACTTGATTTTTTTGATAGAAACTTTGGTCCGTATTGGTTTTTCGGCAGTATCTTTGTAGATTATGGACCAGATAGTCCAATTTTTTGCAAAAGCTGCAAAATATAACGGTTTTTTGTGCAAAAAAAAGTGATAGTCTTTTTTTGCTTATATCTCAGCCGGTTATTAATGGAGCTTGCCAGTATTCAATACCGATTTTTTTGAAAATATTTTGATACCTTAAACAAGTCTTGTTGACTTATGGAAGCTACGAAAACTTGATTTCAACCAACACACAGACAGACGGACATGACTAAATTGACTTCCCTATCTATAAGAATCCATAACGTATATACTTTATGAGGTCGCCAATGAATTTTGTAGAAATTACAAACCTATATATACCCTTGTCACCTGTGGTAAAGGGTATAAAAAGGAATTCAGTTCTCTAAAGGTAAAACAGCTTTAGATGTAAAATATATTAAAAGCCATGAATATTGTTTAATATATTATTTGTTTTGTTGAACAGTTTTGCTGAAAAAACAGTAAGTTTGTAGGAAATTAAGAAAAAATTATTTAACATAATATGGTCCTGCTTTCACTATTAAAATAGCGATAAGTGCGGAAGGCATTATGTACTACACTTGGCTATGAAAATATTTTTATTTTGGCAAGTAAAATAAGAACTCAAAAAACTCAAACAACATTTTATTAAAAAAAAGGAGATTACATTAGTTTTATTTTTGCCGACTAGTCATAACTAGTCAGCAACAAAAATGCATATTTATTCTCTTTAAAGGCTGTTTTTTAAATATTTCATAAAAGTTTAGATTTTTAAGGGCAAAAACAAAACACAAATTTGAAGTCTAAGTTTAAAAAAAGGATATAATATCCTGGCTGAACTGATTTAGCCAAATGTTAAAATATTATTATAAATATTATCAAAATTTAAATCTACTAAAAATCGTTGTACAAGATAAATTGTAATTTTAAAAATTGCGAAATCCCTTATAAGTAGATTTCCTATTTAGATATTTCTTAAATTTCTTCCACACAAACATGTCTCCTTTACTAAATTGCCCACTTTGTGCTCTTAAGCAGTCACTTTCTTTGAAGTTGACAAATTTCTTCAAGAATTTTATTAAATTTTTCCCTTAACAAAACTAAATTTTTTTAAAACTAATTTTTATTATTCTTCTTTTGATTTTATTTGAAGCCGTTATGCTTTGTTTAAATAACTAACAAAGTCATTTTTTTTTGCTTCTAAGTTCCATCGTTAAGAGCGCTTGTGTTTATTGTTATTATTTTTGTATAAAACTTTTTAAATTGTTTTTCATCACTTTATGATGCTTTTAAGCTGATGTAATCATTGCTTATGTTTTATTTTTTTTTAAATATTATTAAGATAATGTATTTCTGCTAATGTTTAAAAGAAATAGAGGAAATGCCGGGCTAACAGTCATTTTGAAACACTTTATAAATTGATTTAACAATGCCTTTTCGGACGCATAATGTTTGCTTTTAACTTAACTACAGGTCAAGGCTTTTGAAATTGTGTGATATATAGTTTTTAAACCCTTTGAGGTTAACTGAAATCGATTCATATTTTAACTTGGTCTTATACAATTATTTACGGGAGTTATTTTTTTACGTATGAGTGTCCTTCATAAGCTAAATTTAGCAAAAAAAAGTTTTGCGTAAACAGAAATTACCTTCTCCAGTTCAATAACTATCTGTTCGTATTTAATGTTTTTCATGTAAAGGGCCATAAAGTATTTCAAGAGGTATTTAAGAATGTAAAGTTGCCTTCAAAACTTTAATGTAAAGTCTAAGTTAAGAACAAATAATTGCATTAAATGCTCATAATTTTTTTTAAAATTTAGTCAGAATTAACTTACGTATCGCCTTTGAGTATGCGGCTTTAGATTTTACCACATCAACTTTGAAATATTTTCTTATTAAACAACCATTTAGGCTGTTTCACTCATTGAGTTTGAAAAAAACATTTTTTCCGGACAAATTTTTTTTATTGAGTTTGGCGTTTTCATTTTTTAAACTCAATATAAAAAAATTTTTCCGCATAAAATTTTTTCTTGAAGACTATGACTGAATTCAGCCTTTATCAAGAAATTTGCAAATGTATTTTACAAATGAAGGATATAATTTGGTTGGCTTTAACTGATTTATTTTCTTATTTGTTCTTATTTGCATATTTATGCCTAAACAACAGCATTAAATAAGTTACTACGCTACGTGAGTATTTTAATCTGAAAAGAAGTAACTCTTAAATAATTTGTATTTGTCTTAAGTCTAAAAATAAAAATATGCATATTTAAATTTTTATAAAACCCAAAAGTAATTATTTTCCTAAAAAAAAGGTTGAATAAATAGCATATGATCACGAAAATCCTTTGAAAAAAACTTTGTCACACCTTCAAACCTACGTGTCACACAATTTTTTAAATATACACTTTAGTTATTCGATGAAGCTGCCAACTTTAAATTAAATTTTATCTTTCAGCAGCTGCTAATATTCACTTGTTGTGGCCTGCGGCTAAAGGTGTGTAAAAAAACGTATCTTAAAATTATTTTCTTTAAATATTGCCAATATTTACTTGGTTAAAATCTAAGTAATAAAAATTTTGTTTTCCCTTTATTGTATTTGCTTTCGCTTAAAAGCTCTTAACTTTTTTTGGATAATAAAACAGTGGTTCCCGGAAATTTATGTAAAAACAGTTTGCATGTAGATAATTTTTTTTAACAAAAAGCTGTATGTAAAACGAAAATTTAATTAAAAGAAAAAAAGTGCCAAATATACTGCGATTTAATGTTTACACAAAACCAAAGAAAGAAACTAACATTGCAGCGTACGGACAGGCGGGCATTTCTTAATCGTTTCGGAAAAAACTCTTGGCTGATTATTATATTTTTAAGACTATTTCGACAGTTAAGACAGTTAAATTTATTAAACAATTTTCTGAAACTGAAATTTAAATTTAGCAATTTTTTAAAATAACATTCGCTTAATATTTGGAAGATTGGTTTGTAACTAATCGCTTAACTAAGTCTTTTTCGAGTACTTTCGATAATCGAAAACTGATTAAACTGATTAGGCACTTCAGAAAAGATTTAAATGATTCACGCTTACGCTTTAAAAAAAGATCTGTTAAAACTAAATACTCATCAATAAATACCCCCGAAAAAAGTGTCATTTATGACCAGAAAATTAGTGCATAAATGATTATTTAATCGCGGAGAAGAGTCATAAAAGACTCGAATATGGACGAAATTTCCGTTAAATGCTTAGTGGGATATTTTAAACAAAGAAAACATTTTAAAAAAGGTTATTTCTTAAAGGGAAATTTTCCAAAAATATTTTATAAGAAGAACGTTTTAACAAAAATTAGTAAAACATTTCAACAAATATTTTCTATAATTAAGACTTTCTTTTAACAGTTGTTAATAAGAAAAAAATATGTTGAAAGATTTCTCTAGGAATAACATTTGTAGCGTGCATATGAATACGCCTATGCACATTCATATATTTCATACATTTGTTTGCATTATGTATATCTGCTTACAAATGTTAAATACATTTTTTATAAATACATTGTACAATAAAACCGGCACGTGTATCAAGTAACATAAATAAAGTACTTTTGTCTACAACAACTTATACACTGCCGGCGACTTTTGTATTAAGAACCCAGCAACAACCAAAACACCTTATGTTGTGCTGTGTGTGTGTGGTGATCGAATTTCATTTAATAACAATACGATCAACACATTTATTACTGTACAATGACTGCTTATAATGTGGCACTGAATTTGCAAACCAATCGCTATACCTTCCACTGTACACTATAATAATCGAAGTGAAAATAACAATAAAAGACAATTCTTTGCTTAACATTTAGAGAAGCGTTAAAGTAGCTTCTTGCAAAGAACAAACAATAAACTTGACTTTTACTTTAAACTATTACACATTAATAAAAAACTGTCTTTAGGAGAAGAGTTTGTCGAAAATTTCTGATTAAAGGAACATTTATAAATGATTTCCTTTACTGAGAAAGTCGATCAAAAACTTTCTACGAAAAAAACCTGAAATCTTCAATAGGAAGCAAATTTTTTAAATATTTAAACTAAGTTGCCAATATTTTAAGAAATAACTGCCTAAACAGTTTAATAAAAAATTACAAATGAATGCAAATTTTTATACCCTTCACACACACACATGTGGTGAGGGTATATATAGGTTTGTCATTCCATTTGTAATTTCTTCAATATTCATTTGCGACCCTATAAAGTATATATATTCGGGATCCTTATAGATAGGGTAGTCGATTTAGTCATGTCCGTCTGTCCATCTGTCCTTATGTCCGTCTATCCGTCTGTCCGTCTGTCCGTGTGTATGTTGAAATCAAGTTTACGTAGCTTCCATAGGTTACCCAGGGTTGTATGTAGTATCAAACTTTTGGAAATGGTTTCGAGAAAATCGGTATTGAAAACTGACAAGATCCATCGATAACCGGCTGAGATATAAGCAAAAAAAGACGACTGCCTCGTTTTTTTAAAATTTTTTTTTACTTAAAAATTATTATATATATGTGTA
>NDXZ01007711.1:0-11383 GCA_003055125.1 Paykullia maculata | reverse complement strand
AACGTAGTGAAGGGTATATAAGATTCGATATAGCCGAATATAACGCTCTAGTTGAATATGTATTCATTTGTAATAAAGGAAGATTAAAGTTTTACCATTAAAAAATAGTTATTCATCATAAAACCTATTTTTTTGGAAAATTGTTAGTAAAGGGTATTTTTTAAGACCGATAAAAATTTTTTATTTGAAAAATCATGGCATAACCACTTGACAATGATTTTGGGCATATTCATGAAAAAGCAACTTTTTTAATCATATTGGTTGCCATATGTCACGAATAACACAAAAAATGTTGTCCTTCAAGACGTCAATTGTTGCTGGTTTATCAGCATAAACCTGTGACTTTACGTGGAAAATAAATAATCAAGAGGTGAGAAATCTGACTTTGAAGGGCAAGTTGACGCATCCATATTTTAAAATTAAATTATTGCCAAATTTAGACTTTAATAAGTCGATAGTTGCGGTCACCGTATGGTACATAGCGGCATCCTGTTGAAACCACATCTCTCCCAAATCAATGTCATCCCTATATTTATAATTTTTCAAAAATTCCATAATGAAACGATCGTGGTAACGTGGTAATAAGGTCCGAGGATGCAACCGCACTAAATGTAGCATTTTTTCTGATATAATGGAATCTGTAGAAACTGTTGTGTATTGGCTTCCCTCCATATGCTTCAGTTATGTTTATTAACAAACCCGCTCATCACTGAACACAGTTTTGGGATCAAACATTAGATAAATTTCACATCTTAATGAATAACTTGACCTTGAAAAATATTCGTTAAAATAAGAAACAGAAAAGTTGGCAGATGAACGAGACATTAACATTGCATATATGCAATGCTATGCAACGAAGGGTTAAATGAATTGATTCCTAAATAAAAAGTCAGCGCGAAAATTTAACTTTTTACAAGTTCTGTGTTTCATTGTTGGTTGAAATCAACCAATTAGCAAATATTGAATTTAAAATATAACGAAAGATTTACAGATCAAAGAAGACGACAGCTACGAAATATAGATTAATGGATTAAGCAAAAGGGTGACTAAATATATAACAGTTTGTGTTGTCGTGAGCATATATTCTATATTCGATACAAATCTTCATTTGGTCGCATAAGTTTCATTTTGGTCACATTAGTTTCGTTCATTACATCAAATATTTTGCTACTTTTGGCCAGACACGATCATGCCACAAATAAGTAGTCTCTGGAGTTTTTTGTCAAATACCACACATTCACACACATACACACACACACACGTTACACTAACGCACTCTATAAGGCTGGCACAATTTCTTGAGATTAACAGGCATGTTTGTTTTTAGCCAAAATATTTTAATTACCAACCAAGTGGTAGCAGATTTGGGGAATTTCACTAGAAAAATAAATAAACCCACTTTATTATGATGAAAGTGATGAGACTGCTAAAATTAAAATTAATTATTTACCGTTTTGTACACATTACAATACGTTTGTACGTATGTAATGTATAAAGTTATAAAAAATGGCTTTTTTAGAAATTTGATTTTCATCGGCGAAAAACATCTAATAAAGAATTAGCCACGTGCAACAAATGTATAAGAGGCCTACATAAATTACAATTAAGAAAATTACGATGATGCCATTTATTCTTTCCGTAGTCAGTTAATATTTGAATCAACTTGTTGGCCTGGCAATAATTAAAAGACTTAGTAAATGAAATAAAACTCATTGCCCGACCACTTTTTCGGTTACATTTGGCCAAATGACATACAATAACTTTTAAGCTGTGTTCATGTTTTTATGTACGACAAGAACGCACATACATACACCAGCAAGATTAACAAGCAGTTAGATTCAACAACAACAATAATAACAGCCTCAGCGCCGTCATCACCATCATCCAGTTTCAACCTCTTCATCGACTCAGCGACAACATCATCATTTTCAAATGCAATCACTGGGAAGATGTTTTCGGTAAAATTTTATAGGCGGCAAATTTTCCACAACACACACTTAACAACATGCCTCATCTATATGCAAATTTGCAACAGGTTTTATTACCACCACTTATGGCAAAACGATGACAGTGGTTGGTTGGACACGCGGACATCTATTAAAAATTCTACTTTGTGTGCAAAAGGAATGTTGGTTGTTTGAATTCAATACACCACTTACGAACAACAAAAACAACAACATCAAGTTGTATTGTAAAATATTGTAGAAGACGCACATCACATGTGTCATTAGGCCTTAAATTCGGATTTTATTTCGAAAATTAACTTTAAGCGACAGCAAACAAACAAATTATACATACATAAATACCTACATACATACATACATATGTATGTATATTTTAGGGAAAAAAGAGACTATTCCTTCCAGTTGTATACCCAAAGAAATCCATGAACAAAACAATTTATTCCCCATGTAATAGTTTAAATAGAACCTGGACCAAAGCAATTGTTAATTGGTTTTAAAAAAAACTTTAGCGCTTAATAAGAAGCACAAGTCGTTTTATTATTATGACAGATATTTTTTTAGAGAAGTAACACTCAAGCAATTATTGCGAGTACTGATCTAAAAGAGAGGTTGTGCTAAGTTTTGCTCCTATTTATGTGTATCTTATATGAAGAGTAAATCAGAGACAGTGGGCACCAGTTTAAGTAAAAAACATAGGCAAAAACTTTTCAGAGATAAGTTCATTAAGGAACAACAATAAACGTGCTATTGTCTAAATTTAAACCATTTTATAAAGAGATATATATTAAGGGTGATTCAGTTGCTTCGCTACCCCAATTGTTATGATATTATTAACCAATGGCTTTTAGTACACATTAAAAGAACTGTTTGCTGTCAAAAGTGTTTATTCTAGGTTTACACTATTCGAATATCAACTTTTTGTAAAATCTCAACAGACAAACTTTCTCCTTTTTCTACCATGCAATTAATGGTTTTTAACAACTTCCCTGTCCCCATAAAACGTAACTTGTGATAGCTCCACGCCCACTGGTTTTTTGTATTGATAACCTAAATAACGTGCATATATACCAAAAAATATAATTTTTATAAATGGTTAGATATATATTTTGATTTTGGTTATTTTATATGTGACCCATGAACGTTTAAAAAAAATTTTTTTTTATCACGTTCAATGAGTCGCATTAATTAACAGATCATTGTCAAATACATAGATTATTGTGCCTTTTTGTTTCTTTGAAGTTAGAAATACATACATACATATATAAAAAAATTGCAGAAAATGGCTATGAATAGATATACGACTAAAGAACTAACCCGGTATTTAGAAAACTCTGATAAAGAAGAATTTAGTGGTTCAAGTGATGAGAAATACCATCCCAGTGCTGACGATGAAGAATTCAAGGATCCCGAGGAATTTGCAAACTCTATCACAAGAAGTTGTGGACTGAAGAAGTAATATGGACTGAAAGGCAACTTTAAGAAAAAAACCCCGAAATTTTCTCTAATTTCCGTAAAGGTTAGGTTTTTTGCTATAGGTTCACTTATCATCAACAAAAATATAACGCCACATTTATATCAAAAAAGCTCCTCCAAGTTGTATAGAAAAATGAGTCACATGTGACTCATGAACGTAATCATATACGCTCTCGTGAGTTATATATGACTCATTGGACAGAGAAGTTGTTAAGGTTAATCATACCGTACAATTTTTTTTTTTTTGTCTAAAGAAACCAATGTTTCAAATATGATTAAGTTAAAAAAGTACTTTTTTGCCACCTATATGTCTTTTTATCTTATTCAGTATCAAGAGGCCCTAATTTCAAGCTTGAAAAATGTGCAAAAGTACCCTAAAATTTGAAAAAAAGTACTTTTTTGCTCCCCGTTTAACTAAGTTTCCTTTTTTTCTTTTCCATTACCAATGTTATTCAAACTTAACTACATCATACTATTTTTATGTTTGAAGGAACCCGTGTTTGAAATTTTACCTAAATTGGCCCAGTAAATTACTATAAAACACATTTTCTCGGTTTTCTCCCTTTTTGGTACTTTTTTAGTTTCAAAGTTTTTTTCTGTATAATAGTAGAAGCTAAAATAGACCTTAATTGAAATTCTATAAAAGTTCACAAAAATATTTTATTTTAAAAAAGTACCCAAAAAAAGTACAATTTTTATGCCTATAAGTTTAAGATTCAAAAATGTACCAAAAATATATTGATATTTTTTGGAGGAGTGACGAACCCAGTTGATTTAATATTTCTAAATTTATTGGTTTAGAATTTGCAAGCAAGGGGCCCCTAAAAAAGTACCAACAATATATTTAACTCGTTTTTTTCATCCCCATTTCAGTGTCAAAATTTTTCTCAAATAGAAGTCTGTATAGTAGTAGAACTGAACCTTTACATGAATTCTATTAAAATTTAAAAAAAAAAATTTTAACAAAGTACTATAAAAAAGTACAATTTTTATCCCTATAAATTTGAATTCCCAAAAGTACCAACAGCATATTTTTTGCAGGAGTGACGATCGCAGTTAAAATTGTATTTCTAAGTTTATTGGTTTAGAAGTTGCAAAGGGCCCCAAAAAAGTACCAAAATATAATGTTTACCCCCTAGGCCCTACACTTAGAAAAAAGTACCAGAGTAGAATACAATGCTTTTTAAATTTTATTTGTATCTTGTTTAGTTTAGCAGATATAAGGTGTCCGATTTTTCCCTTTTTTACCCCCTTTTTCCACCTAAAAACATGAATTACCAAAAATCCTCTTTAAATAATTCTTTACAGCGGAAGAGAAACTCACAGTCCGAATTTCATGTCGCCAGCTTAATTCATTTGAGCTGTGTGATTATTAATCATTCAGCTAGTCAATTTTAAGCGTGACTCTTTTCTATTTTTATATGAAAAGTGGGCGTGGCATGTAAAATTTTCCAAAAAAAATTAGCCTATTGTTCCATTTGAACTATCAGTAATATACTGTAAAAATTTTAAAAAAATCGGTCCGTCCAACGGTATAAGTTGGCCATCAAAAACGTTCACTTTATTCCCGCTAGACTTTTTCTTGTGGGGTAAACATGTTAATGATATCACATTCCATACATAATGGCATACAGGGACCGTTCAAATAAAAACAACAAATGTTTTTAATATCTTACGCACAGATTGCTTTTCTCCATGTTAACATCTACCCGCTTGTATGGAAAAACCCTTTTCATATATAAATTTGTCCAATGTCCATTACAGTTTTAAGCCTGAACCTAAATTATTTTCATTAAAGTAAAATTTAAAAATATTATAGATACAGACACACGCACACACAATCTTAAAAAAATTAAAATAATTTATGATTTATTTTCCCTATTTTTTTCTTTATATATTTTCCAGTTACATATTTTGAAAAACAACAAAACTGTTGTATATGAACATTTAATTTTTTATTCTTTTTGGAAAAACATTTGTTAAATAAACATGATCTCCTTGTCATGTTTAACAACATTTTGTTATGGTTGTACGAACAAACCAACAAAAATAAAATATGTTTGGAAAATGTATAGTTTTACACCCCCCCAACTCCTAGAGCTAAAACCATTGAAAAAGTGTACTTTTCATATTCATTTTTAAAAACATCTTGGTTTGTTAACGTAAATGTATGTCTTTGCATCTTTGGCCCTCTCTAAGCTTGGCATAGAAATAAGAAAGAAAAAAGTTAACATGAAAAAGCCTTCTTTGATTTGTGTCTGTCCATAACTTAAAAATTTGTAGAGGAGAAAAATGACACTAAATAATGAATTATGATCATTTTGCGTGAGAATATTGCCATTAGTTTTCTTTTTCATTGAGCACGAGCAGGCAACCAACTTAACAATCAACAGCATCTAACAACTAACTAACAACCAACAGTTTAAACGCGCTAAAATATTTTCCGCTTTACATTGCGCGCGCATTTGCACAGTAGAATGTGCGGTAAACGACATTGTCGCCCATCTGTTGGAACGAGTGTGTAACTACTACACATGAGACAGACAGACAGACAAACACCATTTTTGGTCTAGATCATTTCTTTTTAATATTTTTTTTTAAGTTCAGTATGGATTTTTTCGCTACTAATGATGGTTTGCTGCTGCCTATTAAAAATTTTTCATAGATGTTTTTGTTTGCAACAAACTTAATCATAACTTTTATTATTATCTACAATATTTTGTTGTAACTCCATATTTAGTCGAACGTTGTTTGTTTTATGTTATAGCGTTAACAAATTTTTCGTTGCACTTTTGAACGATATGTATCAAATGATGTTGTTTAAGTTTATCAAGGTTTAAAATTTGTTTCATTTAACAATTTTTTTTAATAAAAAAATATTTTTGCTAATACGTGTGTAAAATTGTAAGAGTCTAAAAGTAAATTGTTACATTTATTATAGCTGTTACATAAAAGGAGGTGTCGATCTCGTTTGTTGGCAGGCATTTTTTTATTGAACATTATAATTAAGAAAATACTGCAAAATGTTAATAAATCGTTTTTGCTTTTTCAGCAATTACTAAATGTTAACAAAAAAGACCTTCAGTTTTTGGTTACTGCCTTTAAAAAAAAAAATATGGAAAATTTTACACAAAATAAAAAACAAAATTTTCAATTCGCGCCTTAAATTCTAAAAAAATATAAGTTGAAATGCAAACCTTAATAACCTTTACCAATTACGAAGTACAAAGAGAATGTTTTTATCTGTAGGTAAAAATATAATTTTTAAACCCCTTTTAAATATTGGAATCTATATAAATGTATAAAATAGTAACGTGACTGATTGACTGATAGACTGATTGCAATGAATTGTCTCTCACAGCCCAAATGCATTAAGCTAGAAACATGACCTGTTGTAAGCGATTTTGGAATTCACAATATTCAGGGAAGGGGAAAACCGGTAACCAACCTTATATCTGCTAAGCTGAACAAGATATAAACAAAATTTTAAAAGCATTGTATTCTACTTAAAACCAAAACTGGAAAGGTGTCTGATACTTTTTTAAAATTTTGGGAGCCTGGTTGATAAAAACGAGTAAAAATTATATTTTTGTACTTTTTTGGGGCCCTTATAACTACTAAACCAATGAACATAGAGATACAATTTAAACTACGTTCGTCACTTCTCTAAAAAAAAATACGAAAACATTTGCAGTACTGTTTGGAAACTCAAACGTATAGAGATAAAAACTGGAGATGAAAAATACAAAAATGGGGAAAAACGGGGAAAAGTGAAAAACTGCCCTAATTTGAATAAAATTTACCTGGAAGAAAAAGGGGAAACTTTGAGTAACCAGTTTAGGGTAGCGAAGCTGGTTTTTTAGAATCTGTCGATGCCGACACGTCAAAATAAACATTAAATGAAGATGAAGTAAACCGAGTTTTCGGAAATATTCCCGATCAAGTTTTTATACCCTTCACACATGTGGTAAGGGTATGTATTGGTTTTTCATTCCGTTTGTAATTTCTACAATATTCGAATGCGACCCTATAAAGTATATATATTCTGGATTCATATAGATGGAGAAGTCGATTTAGCCATGTTCGTCTGTCCGTCTATCCGTCTGTCCGTGTGTATGTTGAAATCAAGTTTACGTAGCTCCCATAGGTCACCCAGGAATCGAAAAAAATTATACCATTTGGCCACACATGGTGAAGGGCATATAATAGGGTGGTTACAAGAAATTTTGGATTTTCCATCGGGGCAACGTTTTCTTGTTAAAAATCTTATTCTTCTATATTTATATTCGAAATTAAAAAAAAAATTAATAAAACTATTATTAAATAATGAAAAAACACAATTGGAACAGTCAAATTTAGACCACTGTGTGTAGCTGTGTCTCCAATTAAAAGTATTTGTTAAAAAAATATTATTCTGAAAGCCTAACTTCTTCTTTTTAAGGTTTATTAATGTGATAACATGTATAAATTTTTGGCCCATATTTTATAAAATAGATTTATTCCTTGGCCCTATGCTCCACATTCAAACGACGGGAATAAATTCTAATATATGCATTCAATGATTTCAATTGATTTCTTAGTTTAAAATAGCTTTAAGCATCTTTAATGTTTAGAAGTTTAAAAATTACTCAAAAAATCTAAAAAATATACATGGTTTCTTAGGTTTTTTATATTTGATCTAAAACTTTTTTTCTCTTAGTTGGACTGAGCTTTACATTTACATACCAAACTGTTTTTAAATGCAATTTACACTTTGAATAAAGTTTTTTTATTCGGCTTTATAGTTTTTGAGTAATTACCGTAGATAGACGACAGCGTTAATTTGCATTAAAAGCTCACTAATGTGAATTAAAATTTTACCCTGACAGACGACAATTTTTGAATTTTTGTTGGTGAAAAAGCACTATTTATTTAAAAGAAAGCTGAAATTACTTTTGCTGAAACTGCTTCGTAATGTAAAAATTGTAAATGCACTAGCAATCGTTACTCTGAACATGTTGCTACAAGTTGGGATCGCAGTAGGACACTCTGAAATAAGAGACAGGCAATCGTGAAAATTTTTAGGTTTTTATAATAACTTTAAAACCACAAACTTGATTCTTTCCCTAGAAAATCTTAAAATGGAAAAAATATTTCTTTTTTTTTAAATTTTAATTTTATAATAATCAACATTTTGACGGTATTGCCATATTGAAACAGCTAAATTCAGTATAAATTCACTTTGATTTTGTGCATTTACGGCAAATCTAAGACACATTGTTTTGGGGATAATTTACAAGTTAATTTGAATTAAGACAACTAATGCAAATTAACGCTGTCGTCTATCTACGCTATAAGGGTATTTTCCACAGACCAATGGGCAAACAATTTAGTCATAATTATTAGAAACCATAAAAAGATCTTTTTTTGGGACTTAGATGAATGTTTTTTCTTTTTATTACACTTTAAATGCCTGGCCCACAAAATGCGAACGAAATTTTCTTTCGAATAAATATATTTCAGACAAAAACAAAAAGTTAAAATTGGTTTCTGTTTGAAATATGTATATTTATTCGAAAGAATATTTCGTTCGCATTTTGTGGGCCAGGCAGTAAATGAAAAAATATAGCTTTTTCTATTTTAGTCATTTTAAAGGAACATGTCTAGATACATACATATGTACATTAAAAAAAAATTTTTTTTAATTAAAATTTTTTCCATTTTGTGTCAATTCAAATGATTTTAGGCAGTTACAAATGCATTCGTTTAAGTAATAAAAAATATACTGACATTTATCTTTATGTTCAGCTCCGCTCAATTTTGTTTATGCAAATTTTATAATAAATGTTTTTTTGTAGATTTTTTGCCATTTTTTCCATTAGCCCTTGGGCTTACATTTGCAAATGATTCATAAGAAAATGGACAAAGCACGTGTTTTTATATTTATTTGCTTACAAGCAACTACGAGGGGAATCATGAAAATTATAAGAAATTCTACTTTGTTAAAAAAATCTTTTTACGTTTATTTAAAAGTAAATAAATTTTAAAATAAGAAAATTCTTGACTCTTTTAGTTATTACGCCAGAAAAATGTCTCCAAAATCAGAATGCTTTTTTTTTAATCCAGTATATGTAAAAAACAGTTTTTATTATTAATCAGTAGTTTTTTTTTTATGGAAAACTTAAGTTCAACAGAATATTTTTTGTTAATAGAAACAAACACCATAAATTAATAGATAATTTATTATTACATTTGTTATTTTTTTTACAGCCATAGGGAATTTTAAATACAAATTGTATTCTATTTAATGCTTTAATCAATATTAAACACAAATGTTTAATTTTGTTTGACAATTATTTAACAGAAACTTATGTCCATATCCTACACAATAGGTTAGTATTATGTGTTAAAGCAGATGTATGTATGTAGGTAACGTGAAATATTTATAACAAGATGTTTAAACAATTGTCACTAAGTGCATTATAAGTATTGAAGAAGGATAACAAATCCTTATTCTTGAAATTTTCTTAATTATTGAGTTTGCTAGGTTTTAGGTTTTATTTTAAGAAAATAATTCTTGTTTTAAATGATAACTTTAAAAGCAAATTAAAGGGATTTTTTTTGAATTGCATAAAAAGAAACAAAAAAAAAATAATAAAGATTAAAAGCATTGTTCTTAAAAAAATTATTCACTCTATATACATTTTTTTTGGAATATGTGGCAACATATGATTTATTAAAAATATATTTTACTATATGCTACTGAAGAAAAAAAAAAATTTTGGAAAAAGTTGTCCGATATTTCTCAAACTACTGAGCAAATTTTTTAACAGTGTTAGCAAATGTTGTCGAATTTCGGATTTCTTATTTACTTGAATAGGACAAACCGTTCTCTAGGTATACTAACATATGTATGTCATGCAACTGCCTTAATTTTTAGCATAAAGCTATATCTCAAAAACTATAGCTGATAAAAATATTCTATATTTTGCATAAACATATGTACCTATATTCTCTACATAAACATTACATTTTTATACCCTTCACCTACGGTGATAAGGGTATATATAAGTTTATCATTACGTTTGTAATTTCTACAATATTCATTTGCGACCCCATAAAGTATATTTGTTCTGAATCCCTATAGATAGGGAAGTCGATTTAGCCATATCCGTCTCCCCGTCTCACATAGGGGTATTTTGCCAATCTAGCCGGACATTTGGTCAAAAGTGAAATTTAAGAAATATAAAAATTTAAGTACGCAGCTCAACAGACAACAAAAATTTGCATCGTTTAGTGAATTTTCAAGACTTTTGCTTGAGATTTGTCATTTTGGGACACTGTTAAAGTCAAGAAAGTTGAGTAAATTCCATGGGCATACATATTGACTTTTTACGGTTTTGAGAGGTTTACAATATATTTTTTTGTGGCTAAACGAATAGATTTAACATTGATTTCTTTTTCCTGTAAAAGATTAACAGCTGCTTATAATTTTTAGAAAAAAAATTTTTTTTTTAATTTTATTATAAAAAAATTCGTTCAAAATTAACAAAACGGTTTTTTTGTTCACTTGTTGAGGGAAAAAAATAACATCAAAAGGTTTTTGAAAGTGAGGGCCATCGCGATCTCCAAAATGTTATACATCACGATAAAATATGAAATCTCTATTGGAGTAAAAAAAAAACGTTGCGCGTTTTTGTGCCATTTTTTTAACGATTTTTTGAAAATATCACCTTTTTTCTGTTTTTGCTCATTTTGCATAGAAAAATAAATATTTTGTGGATATTAGCAAAAAAAAAATCAAAAAAAAATTGTTCAAAGTGTTTCCGGGGGGGTGGGTTGTTATCGGGGTGATACCACCCTTTAAGCCCTTATGACACTACATTGTTCTTGCATTGTTCAAGTTTTTGTGAGCAGTACAAACATAATGTAATAGAAAACTAGTAAGAGCGTTATATTCGGCTATA
>NDXZ01007699.1:9463-34236 GCA_003055125.1 Paykullia maculata | reverse complement strand
GTTCTAAGCTTGTAAGTAATTTTAAGAAATTTTGAAAAAAGATATACGAAAAAAATTTACAAAACGAATTAAATGAAAAGAAAATGCTCTTGTGCAATAAACTAAAATTTGTTGATGTTTTAATTGGGTTAACATTTTGGTAAGTAATTAAAATCTTAATATGTTTAATATTGAAGGAAACATCTAAATCAACGATATCAACGATATTGGGTTTTACAAATCCTGGTGTGTGAATTTTGGAATTTTTATTACTGCAACTACGGGATTATACCATAATTTTCCTTATTTTAGCTCAAGTTTATGAAGGTCACATTGACCTAAAATTGTCATAGAGTTGATTTAATTTTATATTGCAATTCATTTTTATTAAAACAAAGGTATTTATCAATTTCCACCAAATAATGTAGAATATTAAAGAATTTAGTGATAATACTGTTTGTGGGTCATTTTGACCCGAAGGAGATTCTAGGGTTAGTTTCCAAAAAACTGTATATATGTACTTTTTATTAAAATAATTAAATCTACATATTTTGTTAAAAAATGTAAAAAATTAAAGAGTTTTACAAATTTATTTCATATAAATATTAACATTGGCATATACATATTTGACAATTGTGAGTCATTTTGGTCCACAGCAGATACTAGGGTTAATTTCCAACAAAAAAATTTTAAATGTACTTTTAATTAAAATAATAAATTGTAAAAAAATGT
Source organism: Paykullia maculata (assembly GCA_003055125.1). Classification (NCBI taxonomy): domain Eukaryota; kingdom Metazoa; phylum Arthropoda; class Insecta; order Diptera; family Rhinophoridae; genus Paykullia; species Paykullia maculata. The sequence continues at coordinate 33,525 of NDXZ01007699.1, read as the reverse complement.
AGAAAGTTAACAAGCTTCAAAAATTTATTTCATATAAATTGCAAAATTTGCATGTATCTGACCTTTGACCTCGATGCGCGCCCATTAAAAGTTGTACGATTTGGCTCAAGTTCTTAGCACTAAGGTTTTAGACCTAGTCCCACAATATTCCGCTCGGCACTTATTGAAATTAAATATGTAAAATAATTGGCCTATTGTACATACATACTTTAGTATTGTTTTCCACATAGATTATATTGTTCCAAAAGTGAAAATAAACAGTAGAATTTAAAAAAAATTTATGAATGTATCCATGAAATAAATTTATTTTTATTTTTAATATGCCTTGCAATAATCCTTAACTTAGAAATAAACTTAGGCTGTTTATTAAGAAAGTTTCAAAGTTCTATCTTTTTAAGTTTAACTGTTAATTTTATCAGTGACATCTGTATGTGATTTTCTTTGAGACAGTGAAAAGTTATCAATTCCAAGCGCATGCCAATTACTACGACTCAGAGAAGAAAAACAGCAAATTGTTTTTGACAGACAGTATTTTTTTCCTCGTCGTAATAAACTGTTGTGTTGGGCTGCTTGTGCAAATTTTTATTTTTCCATAAATTTCGTAAATTTAAAATCAAAAAACTGTTTATTTGTAATAGTTATAGCAAATACATATAATAACAATTTAAACAGAAAACATAATTTGTTGTACAACAGCTCTTAGTAAAAGCCAGTCTGTTGTCAGCATTGGGAGGATACAAAAGGACAGACTCATAAATACCTAACATGACTACTAGCAGCGAGGATGTTCTGTTGCAGATGGGTGAAGTACGTTATAAGAAAGGTGATGGCACCTTGTACGTAATGAACGAACGTTTGGCCTGGATGGCAGAAAATCGTGATACAGTAGCCGTTTCCCATAGATTTGCTGATATCAAGAGTAGGTTTTCCTTATTATGAGCAATATTGAAACTAGTGATTTTATGTATTTCTATTATTTTTAGCACAAAAAATTTCGCCGGAGGGCAAGCCTAAAGTTCAACTACAAGTTGTCCTACATGATGGCAACACATCCACATTCCATTTTGTCAATCGTAATGGCCAGCAGTCTATGTTGGCCGATCGTGATAAAGTCAAAGAGTTGCTGCAACAATTACTGCCAAATTTCAAAAGAAAAGTTGACAAAGAATTGGAAGAAAAAAATCGCATATTGTCAGAAAACCCGCATCTATTTCAGTTGTACAAGGATTTGGTGACATCTCAGGTATTAACCAGTGAGGAGTTTTGGAATACACATGCCAAGGAACACGCTTTAAAGAAAATCAATAAGAAACAAAGTATAGGTAATCTAAAAGTTATATTTAAGAAAAAAATATGCAAACTCGAGAAATGTGTAAAATATTTTATTGATTTAACTAATTTTGAATATGTTTCTAAAGGACCACAAGAAGTATTCATATTTAAAATTAAAAAAAAAACACCTAAAAATTATCTTACATTTAAAAAAGTGTTTCCTTAAACTCTTTTCATTTTGGCCCACAGGTGTTTCTGGTGCCTTTTTAGCTGATATAAAACCACAGACTGATGGCTGCAATGGCCTTAAATATAATCTTACTGACGATATTATCCATTGTATATTTAAAACATATCCTGCTGTAAAGCGTAAACATCAAGAAAATGTTCCTGCCAAATTAAGTGAAGCTGAATTTTGGACAAAATTCTTTCAGTCTCATTATTTTCATCGAGATCGCATAACGACGGGAACAAAGGACATTTTCGCTGAATGTGGTAAAATCGATGATCAAGCACTAAAAGCTGCTGTGCAGCAGGGAGCTGGTGATCCACTGCTTGATTTAAAACAGTTTGAAGATGTTCCTCTAGAAGAGGGGTTTTGTAGCGTGGCCGGCGATCGTAACAGCGTGAATAGCGGTAATATTGTACATCAAAATATGATAAAGCGTTTTAATCAGCATTCGATAATGGTCTTAAAAACTTGTGCTGATGTCACTGCCACAACTAACGGAGCTGCAGGTCCACTTTATCAGGTAAAAGACAATAAAACTGAAAACGTTACGGCGGATAAATCAAAACACAAACAAGCCACACAAAACGGTGGAACCAGTTCATTGAATAGTCCTGAAAAACCGGCCAAACGCCAGAGAATTATCGATAAAATACATTATGAAGATTTAGGTGATCCACATGTTGATCTAGATGATAACTTAACTTTAGAGACAAACAAAAAGCCACAGCAAATAAATTTATCCAAAGTAGAACGTTATCTGCATGGACCTATGCCCAGCAGTGGTTACGAAACGCATGAAGATTCTCGACACATGGAAGATGTACAATATCAATTGTTAAAATCCACCGAAAATTGGAATCATCGTGTGCCTCATAAAGTACTTGTAAGCTCTACTGCGGCTGTGAATGCTTTAGGTGAATTGAGTCCTGGAGGCGCACTAATGAGAGGTTTCCAAGAGCAATCTGTAGGACGTAAGCAGTAAAATGTAATAAGTTTTTTTTGTTACCAATTATGGTATTTTTTCTTTAATTGCAGAACTTGTTCCAACAGATTTTGAAAAAGATTTGCGTAATCTATATTTAGCTTTGTCCGAATTATTAAAACATTTTTGGCATTGCTTTCCGCCCACTACGCAGGAACTAGAAGCTAAAGCCTTAAAAATGCACGAAGCTTTGCAACGCTTTAAAATGGCCAAGCTACAACCATTTGAGGTAAGAATTTTTCAATTATTTAATAATATTTCAATGAATTTAAAATCTCATTCACAATAGGATCGTTGCTTACAAAAACTCTCTCCCTTGGGTGGCACCTTAACCCAACATTTAAACCGTTTATTACAATCAGCCAACACTAAGTTTGCCACCTGGCAGGAACGTAAAATGCGTCAACATAAATAACCAAAAATAGCCAACAAACGGCTAAATCGTACTTATTTGGTCAAAAAAAAATGTTATGCCAAACTTACAAATTTTATATTTCACCGTTTGTTAGCAGTTTGAAGTTAATTTAAATTTAAAAATATACAATTTTAAGCAGTTTTTCAAGGAACTTTTTCTTTACAAATCAAACCCAGGAAATTTCAAGTGAAATAGTTCTGTGACAATTCTTTGTGCTTTAAAAATGTGAGTAATGTTTGTATGGCCATTTAAATTGTTTTTGCAGCTAATTATCTGGAAAACTCTAGATACAATTTATTTTTGTTTTCAATAAATACACATCAACCCCCATATATATAATGAAAATTTAGCGACACTACGTATTACGAGCTGCCAACTAGAATGCCATTTTGCCTAAGCAGTTCTTTGACAAAATGTTAATGTATAATGAACTTTTATCAGCCGCTAAATTTTAAAAAATTAACTCTGAAAACTATTGGAGGCATATTGTAATGCAAAAAAATTGGCAACATTTTAGCAAAGATATAGTTTTATTATCTATTTTCTTTGATTTTAGCTATATCATCATCCCTGGGGGGTTACTCTGTAAGTCGATTCGAAAGAAAACATTTTCGAATTTACATGTTGAAAGTATACAAATTCGAACGATTTTCTGATCGAATCGATTTTTTCCTCCATAATACTAAACAGCTGTTTTATACAAGTTGGCAAAATATTGGCAGAACTCACTAACAAGAGTTAAGCACTTCGCTATCTACAGTTTGTAACTGCATTATAATTCAACTCTGTTCTAACATCACGTCAATTTTTCATTATACATATGGCCGCAAATATATACATTAAGGGATGAAATACTAATTAAAAGTTCCATTTTTATTTTACTTTTTATGTCGAAAACTGGTTGGAGCTTTTAAATTGGTATAAAATAACTTTTACTTCCAAATAACGCTTAATATATTTTCAAATACAAAATTTTTGTTAATTTTTATAACAAATCAATTTATATATACACAACTAAAGGCATTTTATTTCTAACATCTTTTTTTCAGTTTTAAAATATTGGAATTCAATTTAAATTTATTTAATTTCCGAATTTATCAAGATCCGCCTGCATTTGTTCCATAAATTTATGTATGGGTATTGATATCAAATCTAATATACTTTCTGAACATTCTTGTTCATAAAAATGACATTGATTGTGGATGCCATCGATTTCTGCCTGATAATAGACCAAGGGTAAGTTTTCATTTTTGGAGGTGGTTGGACTAAAAAAAAAATGACAAAGTTATTTTTTTTTAACAAGCTAACAGAATTTCTTTTGAACCTACGCAAACATTATATGTATTAAATTGCCCAAAACACCATTTATTTCACCCAATTCGGAAGCATTTGTTTCGCATATTAAACGAAGCAAACAGGATTCACCCTCAAAGCCACTTCTATAAATAAATAAAAAAAGATTAGAATGTATTTTGAAATAATAAAAAACTAATCCTCGCACCTCTCAAATTTATCAATGAGTATGTGATAGAAATGTGTCCTTGTTAGTAGCGATGGCATTTCTCTACGTCTTCTTCCTCTTCTTCTTCTGCCATTAGTATTCGTTTTATTTTTGAAAGATGCTGTGGTATTATTGTTTTCATATACTGCTTCACTTTCTTCAACATTTTCTTTACTTTCAGTACAATTGGTACAATCTTGGTCATTATTAAATCTAGCTGCTTCTTCAAACAGATCTTCATCTTCCACTCCTACCTGTGTTTATTAATTTGCAAAATAGAAAATATATTTTAAAAGGGTTTAATTATTGAATGTGTGTTGTAATTTAATCCATTAATTAACAATGTCACCTGTTGGAACTGAGATACAAATTCTATTGTAATATGGGTTAATCGAAACGTTAATAATTGGAAACTTTTTTAAGAATTAATATATTACTCTAGTTTTTTGACCTTTTTGATAATCTTTTCACAAATTATTTACTCAAGCTTCTCTGTTTTTAATATAAAAATCGTTTATTTATATTTGCAATATTTCGCCACTCCGTTGTGTGGCATCTTCAGGAATTTATAGTTTATAATTGATTTTAATATTAGATATTACAAATTGAAAAAATTATAGTTTGAAAAATAAATTCAAATCACAATTGAAAATCTAATGCCTCTTAAACTTTTAATATTATATGAAACTTTACGAATTTAAGAGGTATAAGAGGCATTTAAACGATTAAACGAATACCCCTTATCTATATATATACAAGTGAAACTCTGTCTGTGTGTGTGTGTGTGTGTTAGCTATAGACTCCGAAACCGTAAAGCCGATCGGACTCACACTTTGGCAAGTTGTTGTACACATTCCAGGGAGTGTTTATGGGTGGTAATTTAAAAAAAGTGGGCGGGGCTACGCCCATCTACATATACATAAAAATGAAATACGCCCATACAAAATAAATATTAATTTTTCAGCTACTTGCACATGATCGATTTTTCTGAAACGTTGCACACATATTGAACTCGCATGATTATACAATTTCGTGATTAGAAAAGTGGGCAGGGCCACGTCCATAAAAAAAGTTATAATTTTGAAGTACTTGCACTGGACCGATTTTTCTGAAACTTTGCACACATATTGAGCTGTCATGACTATACAGTTTCAGAATGCATTTTTATTCATTAAGGGGCGTAGCAACGCGCGCTGGGCTTGGCTAGTGTATATATAAAAATAAAAATAATTAAGAAAGAATATAGAATATATAAATATATATGAATAGGCTCTCTCTTCTACCATATAAATAATTACCAACACAGAAAGTTAACAAATGTTTCCTATAACCAAGAGCGAAACTTGCATACATGACTTGGAAGGTTCTGCAATAGAAAATTAAAGCTGATTTGTGTTAAAATGGATAAGAATAACAAAAATGCTTTAGATTTATCGATAAATTACTAACTATGTTTATTGATTAAATAACAAATTTGAACTTATTTTTGTTTTATGATAATTTTTAATATCAAATCGTATCTGGATACCTTTAGCGCAAAATGCGCACGAAACAGTCATACTTTGTGGGTGCATTAATTTTTCAACAACCACACGTGGGTGCTCTAAACCGAAAATGCGTTAATTTTGTCGATTTTTAAAGCCATACTTCATTGCTAAGAATGATTTTAATAGGAAAATCATCAATAATTATTGATTATAATTAATCAAATAAACTACATTCGCAAACCTGGAGACACATTTCTTCAGTGATTAAACGCTGTGGACAGCTTATAAAAATTTGTGATTATTATTGATATTAAAACGGCTTGTTATTGTACGTCTTGTGTTTTAAGCGTCACCAATTAATTAAAACTAATACTTTGAACAAAATGTTCCATACACTGATCTTTTTAAAATTATTGTTTAACTGTTAGAAAACACATCGTTGTCTCTTGTTATGTTTCTTTTTTACTTATCCGTACTTTACCGTTAGCTATGAAACAGTTGATTATTTAATGGTTGCCATCACCAATCGAACAAATGGCGGCTAATTTAAATCCAAGGTGACCAAATATATTTGCTTAATTAATTACTTCCTGTTGTATCGCTTATCTTGTATTGAAATACACTTCTATCTTCATATACATTTTTAAATCTATAAACGGTTTATTGAACGAAATTTTCATACAAAATTTGTTTTTTTTAAACCTTTGATAAATTAAACAAGTAAGAGCACTATATTTGGCTGTACCAAATCTTATATACCCTTTACCATGTGTGGCCAAATTTGTAGTTTATATCAAAGCTGCAAAACAACAACATTTTTGTTGAAAGAAAAACAAACAAATTTCGATCTTGTCGGTTCTCAATTACGATTTTCTCAAAAGTATTTCCAAAAGTTTGATACCACATACAACCCTGGGTGTCCTATGGCAGCTACGAAAACTTGATTTCAACATACACACGAACAGACGGACATGGCTAAATCGACTTCCCTATCTATAAGGATGCAAATGAATATTGTAGAAATTACAAACGGAAGGACAAACCTATATATTCCCTTGGCACATGTGTGAAGGGTATACAAATTGTTTATGTATATGGTGGGGTTAAACTAATAGAAAGTTTTCATTGCTTTTGTTGTTTATATGTATGTTTGTGTTATTAAACGTCAAGTAACAATGAACTTTAAATTAATAAAAAGTTCATTCACAATAGTGATACATATTACAACGTTTAAAAAACATAAGAAATAAAATTGTATAATACGACCGTTTTGCATAAACATTACCGAGAACTCTACAGGGGGGGTTGTAAAATAAACAAATGTTTTTAATTATTTTTTCCATCCGATAATACTGGCATTATATATATAAAATTTTAGATTTGTTTTTCCAAAAAATGTAAAATATTTTCAAGGTTTTACCACAAGTTCTTAAGTGTTTTAAAGCTTTAGAAAAAAGACAGTTTAACTTTAAAGGTGTTATAAACTTATGATTTAATATGCAAACATAACATAATTTAAATAATAATGTACACATGTACATACACAATTACAATTACGATTACAAAAAGTTCAACTCACCGCATACGGTGGCAAATTCCAAGTCTTTGGTAAATTATAATTTGCTTCGAAATTATATGAAACGAAAACATCACGATTTGGTAAATCCAGAGGTACTGCAATGGCTGCAAATATCTTAACAAAAAATCAAAAACATATAAATTATAAATATAAACAAAATAAATTAATATTTTAAATAAATCTAAAATATAATTAAAATTGATTTCATAAATCACTTCTTACACCATAAGCACTATTTGAGGGAAAGAAAAGGGCTGTTTGCGTTAATTTTACACCACAAAACACTGCCACTGCCAGTGAAAAATAAACCTTTAGAAAATGCATATCTTTTATTTCTAAAACTTATTTATTTTTTATTGTTTAATTTCAAGATTAAATCTTTTAGAACTGAATATTAATAATTCATTTTCTAGAATAACACTTTTCCTGCAATCTGTGGTTGGTTGGTGTTAAGTCTTAAACTTTTTAAATCAAACTAAACGCAAAGTTCTTGTATTGAAATTTGTTAAAGCTTTAAATACTTTAAACACCTCGATGGATGACGATTAAGTGTGTGTCATTTTAATTAGAACATTTTGTACAATTATTTTATCTTTTCTTTACTCGTTTTAATCACTCTAAACTTGCATGAAAGTGTCTGTTAATTGACAGTGTCAATAAGTTGAAATGGTTTTGGTTATGCGTTAAACTAGTGTCGGATTGTTGTGGCATTTTCTAAGCAAGTGCTCTGAACAATGAAATTGAGTTTAAAAGATTTTGATGTTAAAAGTGTCTGCAAAAATTTTCTTTTATGCGGTTTTATTTGTTTAGGGTTTCCCATTAGATGACCTTATTTTTATAGTGATTTTTAAGAAGTTTTTCGAACTTTTGTTTTAAAAAATTAAAATAAAACAAAAAAATTCTTATCACTTACATTTTTGGCCAAAAGCTTTTCTTTTCATATCAAAATTTAAACAAAACTTTAAATGCTTTTGAATATCTTTGTAAGCAAAGAGAAAAAGCTTTATTGGCATAATTATGCGTTAAATAGAAATCGCTTTTCCTTCAAATGTAAGTCTTCTTTTCTTTTATGATGTTCTCGGTGTTTCTTTGGTTATGTCCAAAACACAAATAACACTTATTGGCTAGTTTTTGGCTTAGCTGTCTTTCAACTTTAAGCCAATTCACCGATTTCTCTAACAGAAATCTTTCATGAAAACATTTAAGATTAGTTTTGCTTGGAAATTGCCAACTTAAGGAAATTGTTTGTCGAAAAAATTAAAAAATTTTTCTTGTAATTTGGCAATCCGATTGGTTTTTTGACAAAGGCTTTTTAAAAACTACGGTCGTATGCAAAAACAAAAATAATAAACCAGCGTGTTACATATATTTAGGGTGACCATCCGTTCTTTATTATACAGAAAAGTTCTACAGCAGTACTGACAGCTCTGTCCTGTATAGTTTATTATTCTTATTTAAAAACTCTTAAAATTTGATGTATTTTATTTCGAGTTCATTATTTGTTCTGTATTTTTATAAGTCAAAATAATATTTTGTTAAACATGTTACCATCATTTTTGGGATTTTGGTCAATTTTTTCTTAAATGACCTGGAAGGCATATTAATTTTTGTATGAAAAATTAAAAGAAGAAAACAAGTTTTCGTTTAATTTTGTTTACCAAAACAGTTGGCAGCAATAATTTTGACATTGTTAAAGTATTTTTGCAACAAAAAATTTAATGTGGTTTTTGTTTTTTCATATATAACCTATAAATCTACCTTAGGATGCCGTCTGTCAATAAGTTGAAGTTCTAAAATGAGCTTTTTTGCATGAAGTTCCCACAAAATGTTGAACCTAGTTTCATTATTTTTATGGAAAGCAATTAATTTAGCATGTTGATACTGAATAATTTGTTGATCTAGCTCTTGGTAAAAATTACACATCTTCCGAAAAATTAAAATAAGGTATCAGAGGTTAGACTAGGGTATTTTCTGGCTTAAATAACATTTGGACTACAGAAAAAATCAAAATAAAAATGGAGGCCATTTTAATAACAAAATTAAATATAATTTATATTGTATAGAATTTAAAAATATTCAAAAGGCAATGAAAATTTATTCATCTGAAAATATCAAATTTAGTTGTGTTTTTTGTAATTGAGGAATTCACAAGCTAATTATGATATCATAATGTCATATGTCCTAAAAATTTAAAATGGTTTAGGTACTTTGTTGTTGCTTTTTCCGGTCGGCTAAGGATAGATTACGACAGTAATCAGTAAACAATAAACATAGCAGTCAGAGTCATATTATTTTAGGACACTTTTAGTATGAAAAGTAACTTAAACCATTTTAAATTTTTAGGACATATGACATTATAATATCATAAGTAAGCTTGTGAATCCCTCAAATATGTAAAGGTGTATATGTATGTGAGAATTTTTTAATGTTAATAATTTTACTGTTATGTTCCTTTTTGAAGCTTTTGTTAATCTTTTCTATTTTATTTTATTTTTTATAAGTTTTGTTTTTATAAGAAATCAGTGTATTTAAATGAATCTGTATTTGTTTGTTTGTACCAGAAAAAATTAAAAAAAAAATTGTTTGATTTTTCCTTGCTCTGTATTTTTATTAAAAAATATGGTCACCGTATAACTATATACCCTTGAAGTAAATTTATCTGCTGTAGGAACTCTCTTTACGAAAAAAAAACGATTAATAAATTAATTCATTATTTAGCGGTAAAGTTGTTATGTTTTTTTATGTAAAAACACAATAATCTCTACATATTAATAAACTAAATATTTTAAAAATTTTAATCAAAAACTTGTAGTGGTTTTTTCTAGCCAATTTTAAATAACGTTTCCTTAAAAGCTGTATATTTTGATTTGCTAGTGGCAACGCTGCTGTGTGCCTCTGCTGCAAAGTTTAATTCCTATTCTTCTTTAGTTTTTTTATCCGGCCGGTAAAATTAAGACGTTCGTTTTCGTATTAAAAATTTAAAAAGCAAAAAATAATGGTTAAACTTTATCAATGTAATAACAAAATTGTAAAAAAATTACAAATATCAGTAAATTTATAAAAGAAAGTGCCAAATATATATATTTTACGTGATAAATAAAAAAAAATGCTAGGCTTTTGCTAATGTTGCGTTATGTTCGTGCGTGTGTGTGTTAAAAAAGTAAGTGCTTAGCAGAGCTGTTTATAATGTTGTTGCTGTTTTTGGTGCCCTTAAAAGTGCAACTCTCTTCTTTTGTATTTTATTTCTTCTTCAGTTGTCGTATGTGGCCAGTTAAATAAATTGCCGTTTTGCAATTCGTAAAGAGCTTTCAGTTAAGTGTTGTTTGTGTAAAAAAAAGAAAAAGTAAAAAAAGTGCAATAGTTTTGTTTAACAGTTATTTATCAGCAGTGCTGCCAATTTTACAAATATATGTAAGTATGAGGGAAATCATTTAAATCTAATTTGATCTAGGGACCATTGAATTCGAATTAAAACTATTTAGTACTTAGCGTAGGTATCTATTACCATTATAATTTCTGACACAACTAAAAATAAGTCACTTTTATGAATTGAAACATAAAAAAGACATAACTGTTCTTTTGCAACAGTTAACAACAAAAAAAAAACACTGATAATTTTCTTATAGTTAAACAAGTGTATTGTTCATAGTTTAAGCATATAAACTCGAAAACATAAAATTTTGAGTTGTGTCACTTTTGAACTGGGTGTGCGATATGCCCTATAATAATAGCATGAAAATATAAGACTGTTGTGTACGACCTCTCATATCTAAGTGTGATATTGACAAGCCTTGCCACCCATGGTAAAGGGTATAAAAAAAATAAAACAGCTTTAAAGTTGTATTCTAAAACATTTTTAATTGAAATGTTTAAGCTCACTTCAAAAGACAATTATATGTAATTAATTTTGTTACAAAACATATTTGTAAATGTTTTTAAGGAAAAAAGTTGTGCTGATTTCTGATTTTTATTTCCAGTTTTTTATTATATTCCTTTGAATTTTTTTTATGTTATGTTTCATAAAGATGAAAAACAAAATAAATTTAAAATACTAAGCAAGAGGCATGAACTTTGGACTGTGAATTCCTTTTCTGTAGCAATTTTCGGAAATTCAAATATTTAGGTAGTAAAATAGGGTAAAAAGGGGAAAAATCGTTAACCTCATATGTGCTTAACTAAACAAGATATAAACAAATTTTAAAAAGCATTGTATTCTACATAAAAAATAACTGGATAGGTGTCTGGTATTTTCTTGAAATTTGGAAGCCTGGTTGATTAAAACGGGTAAAATTTTTAGTTTTGTACTTTTTTGGAGCCCTCAAAGGATAAGGGATAAAAACAAACTGGAGGCAAAAAGTACAACAAAAATACCCCCCTTTTTTGGGGCAAAGTGTTAATTAGTGAAAAACTGGTCCGATAAAAGTAAAATTTACGAAAAAGGGGAAACTTTAAATAACCAGTTTGTGGTAGCGAAGCAGACCGGATCCAAGCTAGTATATAATAATAATTTAACAAACGTTAAACGATACGATGCGTAAAACAATAAACAAACAACAACAACACATCATTTTTAATAAAACAAGGAGTTATGATTTCTTTTTTTTTTAATTTTTAGAAAACAAAGAGAGTCGCCATATGAATGTCAAATTTTGGAAAGTTTTTTTTAGGCGGTACTATACGTACTTTAGTACACAAAAAAAATTAAAATGTCATATTACCTTTGAAATAATGTAAACTGTCCTTTATTCAGATGAATTTTACACAAAAAATCATTTAAGGAAAAACTTGTTATTAAATTATAAATAAATGTTCTCGTTCCCTAAATAATCCACATAGTTTTGTTCTTCCACATATTCGTCATCTTTTTCAATATTGTTGCTCAATAATAATTTTTCTGTAATTCATAAAATTAACAAAAAGTTTGCTTAAAAGAAGCCAGCATTTTATAAAATTTACCTTTCTTAAGATTATTCTTTACGTTAAACAATTCACTCAAAATAGCCTTTAACATTTCCTTTTCAATGTTGCTGCTCTCGAAGCCTGCTGCAAAATCATAGTTGCCATTAGAGCAATCTTCATTAAAACAGTTAAATATGTCATATTCATCGCCGTATTTTATATCTCCACAACCAATGAAACTGCTGGCAAAAACTTCATCTATATTAATTTGCTCATTTATCAACGGATATTCTAAGTCGTCATCATAATATTCTACGTCAGCATTTGAGGAACCCAACCGTTTCAAATCATTCTGAAAGAAAGCCGTTTTGTTTTTTTTTTCATTTTTATTTTTAACTTAGTTTTAATGATCTTTGACTAACCTCATTTTCTATGGCAAAATCCTTGAAGGCAGCCCATATGGGTGCAATTGTCCAAAAAAGTTTTACTATCCAAAGTTTAAACCTCATGACCGCCAAATGTTTAATGGAGTTTTTAATGTTTATATTTATTATATTGTTTTTATTAATCATTTCATTTGTTTAAAAAACAAACATAATCGTTTTTCATGGCCCATTTAACAGCCAAAAATACACATTTGATAAAAAAACATACGAAAATATAATCCATATGAAAATATAAATATGTTTGTAATTAAAATAAAAAAATAAAAAATTTCCAATAAAATGTTTTTAAATGGTTTTATTTACAGCTGTACGTAATATGTTTATATCTTTGCCACAAATCTTGTGTCGTTTTTCAACTGATTTTGATGATTCTTACACATTTAGTTCCCATGACTAACAAAAATTATGTCGTGTCACTTTCCATATAACAAAAAAAATTTACCAGGTACCTTTCTTTCATTTGGAAATAAAAATACATACATATTAGGGGTTTTTGTTTAATCTCTTAAATGCCATTTATACCTCTTAAACTCTTACCCCCATATTCTTAAACGATTAATAAAGTTATTGGAGGCTTATTGAACGGTTTTTGTATGAAAATTTCATTCAATTAACCTTTAATAAACTTAAAAATTGTTTATGAATATTAGGGTTAAACTTTCATATAATATTTTAAGTTTAAAAGATATAAGAGGCATTTAACAAATTATATGAGAAACCCCTTTTGTACACCCAGAGAAAAACATGGTTGAGTATGTTTATGGTAATTGTCATAATCATAATATGGTTGTAGTCATATTTTACGTCAATACCATGATCATATATATGATGGCAAGAATCATTATATGTTTGTCCAAACTTTAAAATTTGTTACGGACCATGACCATATTCATTCATGTTTTTTCTTTGCGTGTAAATTTAAAAGTTTGCCGTATAAACGGTGAATTGTTTTCTTAGTTACCCCGAACTTTTTTTATTTCACGTTCTTGCGTTTAGCCCTATCGTTTAATGTCAGACGAATATACTGACATGACGCATTATAGTGCAAACCTTTTTTCTCTTAGCCCGATTTGGCCCGTTTTCAATTCAAAACATTTCGTTCTACAAGGACATAACGCTAAATCGCCTTCGATTCGTGTAAGCATTCAATATACATATGCATCAAATAACAAGTTTTAATTAAAAACAAAAATTCGAAAACATTTTTTATATTTTTTTTAATTTATCAAAAGTTCTAGCAAAGTTTTTAAAATAATTAAAACTATAAAAGTTTTGATAAGGAACTTTGTTTTTCAACTTTATCTATATACATATATAAATAGTAAGGTGACTGACTGATTGATTGATTGATTCATCATCGCACAGCCCAAACGGATAGAGCTAGAGACTTGAAAATTGGACTGTCGGTTCAAATATTTAGGGGGTAAAAAAAGGTAAAAAAAGGAAAAATCGGTAACCTTATATCTATTTAACTAGACAAGATACGAACAAAATTGAAAAAGCATTATACTCTATTCAAAAAATAAGCGGGCAGGTATCTGGTACTTTTTTCAAATTCGAGGGCCTAGAGGGTAAAAATAATTTTTTTGTACTATTTTGGGGCCCGTATAACTACAAAACCAATAAACATAGAGACATAATTTAAACTATGTTCGTCACTTCTCTAAGAATAAAGAATATGTTTTCGGTACTTTTTTGAAATTCAAACGTTTAGGGATAAAAAACGGGAGGTGGTAAATAGTAAAAAAAACTGATCCAATGTAAATAAAACTTACGTGGTTGAAAAAGGGGAAATTTTGGGTAACCAGTGTGGGGTAGCGAAGCAGACCGGGTCCATCTAGTAACACTATAAAATAACTAGAAAATATTAACAATATTATTAGAAAACACGGGTATTTAACATTTTCTATTTCACCGGTGTATATAGGCTTTTCTCGGCTAACATGGCCCTATAACGCGCACCGTCCACTGTTGTCGGTTGTCCAGCGGCGTCCTCGAAAAAAAATGGCCCGATGACTTCTCCAGCGTGAACAGCGCACCATGCAGTCACTTTGAGCGGCTGTAATGGCTCCTCGTGCATTACTCGTGGATTTTCGGTGCCCCAGAAGCGATAGTTTTGCTTGTTCACGTACCCGCTGAGGTGGAAATGAGCCTCAGCGCTCATTATGATTTTTGTCGAAAAATCGTTCACTTCGGCATAGACACGATTATTCCGCGTTCTTGGGGAGTTTATCGCTCCATGGCTTGTTCACTTGTATTCTACATCTGTCTAGTTCACAAATGTCTTCCAATAGGGTGATTTCTTTTGGCTCACCTTGTATATATATTCTGAATCATTACAGATAGGAAAGTTAATTTAGACATGTCCGTCTGTCCATCTATCTGTCTGTCCGTGTGTTGGTTAAAATCAAGTTTTCGTAGCTCCCATAGGTCACCTAGACTTTTATAAGGTATGAAACTTTTGGAAATACGTTCGAGAAATTCGGTATTGAAAACTAGCAACATCCATCAATAACCAGCTGAGATATAAGCAAAAAACGACGACTGCCTTTTTTTCTTTTTCTTTTTTAAACAAAAAATCTATATTTTGCAGAGTCTGGATAAACATAAATTTTTTTTATATCTGTGTGTTGGCAATGCCTTTCGGGTCATTTGATAAAAAAATTGACTAAATCCGCAAAGATATAGGCGAAAAATCTACATGGACAAAAATTTTTATTATAAAAAATAAGTTTTCTAACATTTTAAATACCTTTCGGACATGTAAATACATACAAACATACATAAATACACTTGGCGAAGGGTATATAAGATTTGGTATAGCGATTATAGCGATTATAGCGTTCTTACTTGTTTACCCTCTTTACTTCCTAAATATTAAAATTTCCAAAAATCCCTTTTTAGGGGATCAATACATCAGGAGAGGAACCTACAGTCCAAATTTCATGTCTAACTTTATGCGTTTGGGCTGTGCGTTAATGAATCAATCAATCAGTCACGTTAAAGATTAACTTTAAAATAACAAAAACAAATTTTTTTTTTTCAAAATAACAGAAAATATTGAATGTTTTTCTTAAAAAAAAAAAAAATAAAAGAATTCATATCAAAATGTTTATCTGCTTTAATTATTCACTACGTTTTTATGTAAATTTTATTATTGTGAATACAAGGACTTTTTATATCTTGTAACAGAAGTGCATTAAAAACTAACAAAACGATTTTATTTATTTAATAATAAATTTTTAAACTACGACGTAGTATGTATGTATGTATGTATGTATATTAAATTATGGGTATTGGTACATGAGGCAAAGGATTACATTGTTGCGCAAAAGTTTTGGCCAAATTACAAGAACTTTCAGTTTGTTGCCACATCTCTGGGGGACAGTGTAGAAAGGTTTCGGCATTAACGCAGCCATAAACAATGTTGGCATATGGTGAACAGCCCAAGGCAGTAAAGTTTGAAAACATTTTTATGCCTTTAGCCTGCATATATTGTTTGACTACAATAACAACAACAACAGAAATTTTAAAAAACAAAATATTAAGAAAAATCAAAACAAACCAAAAGAAAAAAAAAATGTATTAAAAACACGCACACACACACACACACACACACACACAAACATAAACGAATTGAATGTCACAATAAATCATGTGGAAAAAATGATGGATGTTAATGGAAGTAGTGGACTTAGGGAATTTAAGCGGTTTTGTAAATTACAATCAAATCAAAGTATGTGTGTATGTATGTATGTGTGTGTGTGTGTGTGTGTGTGTGTGTAAAATTGTCTTTTCTTTATACGCACTGTTGATCAAGCATGTTTTAAAGGATTTCACAATGATTGGCACAACAACCATGTGACGTTGTTCAATATTCGATATCAAAAACTTTTGGACATTTTCAATATCTATATCGCCATTAGACTGCAGGGAGTTTGTTTCACGATAAATACAATCCGAGTAACACTTTAAAGAAATTAAATATAACAAAATATTAATTGACATGAAAGTAAGAAATTTTAATATAAAATGTTTTTTTTTTAAATTTTTTTTAAACACTTACGGCATGTGCGTAAAAAGGATATTTGTCATTGTATGATTTTAAAGATTTTATTTGTTTCTGACATTTTTCAATTGCATCGCCCATATTAATTATTGGCAAACGACAGCACTCGCTGATGTCCTGCTTAAGAAGAAAAAAAAAAGAAAATAATTTTAATAAAAGTTTATCTCATATGTTAAATGACTATGGTGCGGTGTTATTGTACATATATTGTGTGTGGGTGTGTGTTTTGTATTTGTTTTTATTATACTCTTCACACTAGTGATGTGAATAGCTCTGCACAAAAATTACTTTTGCAAAAACTTATGTTATTCATTGCAAACGACTTTCAACCTTTAAGTGCTGTAGGATGCTTGATTTAAGGAATTTGTAAATGCATTAGATACAAATTTTGCGCTTCCATCACAAAGACATAAAAGAGATGCCCTTTTACTAAATGCGAATGAAAATGCTTAAAAAAAAGTTGAAGAATATGTTAAAAAATATCAATTTTGGGTTGAGAATAAAAGTGGTATTAAAGTATCTAACAATCCCTGCTACTTCGTTGCCATCCAAATGATAGACGAAGTCGCCTTAAACCAAATAAGATGGATATGCTCGTATTCTTACAAAAAAATCATATCCTTTTCGAATAAGAATTTTTATTTTTTAAACATATTTTAACATGAATAATATTTTTGTTTTTTTTAATCTTTAATAAAATCAACTTTTAGTTGGGTCTTACGTTTTAATTTTTCTGTTTAAACTTTTGTTTTAAATCGATAGTACTATCGATGTTATCGATGTTTTTTTAAAAACTATCGAAAAACATCGGTTGTAACCACTGTCAATAGTTTCCCATATATGTATATAGGTTTGTCGATTTAGCCATGTCCGTCTGTCTATCTATCCATCTGTCGGTGTGTTGATTGAAATCAAATTTTCGCAGCTCCCATAGGTCACCCAGGGTTGTATGTGGTATCTTGGCAACTTTTGGAGATACTTGGCTGAGATATAAGCAAAAAAAAGACGACTGCCTCTTTTTTTTACACACAAAACAATTATTTGGCTAATTCGCAAGGTGCCCTATCATGGCATATTGTTATAAAATTTCACAATATCATAAAAATATTGTTGTCGCTTTTCAAACAAAATATGTCCTATTATAATACTACTCTGTATGGTATGTTTATTGTGTTGTCATATCCAATCAGGGGTCTGCCTTTCGTCACACAGTGTCGTGATTTCATATAACGACTGGCCATAAATAAAAGGAGTTATTGTAAAGAGTTGAAATTTGGCACACATCTTCAGGTTAATAAAGTATAATCAAATTTCAAATTTCAAAAATTTCGGAGCAAGGATTCGTGTCCTTCCCATATATCCTGAAATTAAAAAATGTCATAAGAGGTTGAAAAAAAGTTCCAATTTCATGAAATTTTGTATAGCCATTGGATGTGATATTCCTAATGATTTCATCAAATTTTATTCAAATCAGATCAAGGACACGCAAAAGTCAAAAATG
Source organism: Paykullia maculata (assembly GCA_003055125.1). Taxonomy (NCBI): domain Eukaryota; kingdom Metazoa; phylum Arthropoda; class Insecta; order Diptera; family Rhinophoridae; genus Paykullia; species Paykullia maculata. The sequence continues at coordinate 15,142 of NDXZ01007699.1, read as the reverse complement.
TCCTTTTTCAAAAAACTAAAAAAAAGTGGAAAAGAAATACAATTTCTTAAATTAATTTTAACATTTATAGTAAGCTCAATGTGTCTATCAAATTTTTTCCAATTCGGTGCAAGGACACGCTCACCTCCCATTATATATCCTTAAAGCTAAAAATGGTATAAAAGCTACAAAAATTATTAGAACTGTTGGAAAAATGGTACATATTTGCCAATAAATACGTGCGACAATTTTAGTTAGTTATTTACAAGGAACTTTTCCCCTCTCATATATCCTTAAACTTAAAAATTTGAAGCGGTTGTTAGGACAAAGAAATACGAATTTTTGTGAAAAATCCCTGTTTTTCCCAACTTCATCCTCAATGAGGTACGTGTTAGCCTTATCCGTTTGGGCTGAAACTTTGTCAATCGCATTTTCTAGCCTATTGGCATATTTTAGGGGAGAAAATCCAAAATTGATTTTTTGTAACAACCCTAATGTACATACATATTAACAATAAAAATTTCGAAAAAATAAACGAAAGCTTTGGTAGCTGCTTAAGCGTAACATAGTCAAGTTAAAGCTCATTTTCGAGTTGCCTTTGAAAAAAGAAAAAAAAAAAAAACCGATAAAGAAACGATTAAAATTAAAAAAGTTTTAAAATTTTCATAAAATAAGTTTAAACTTAAATTTTTATTTAACCATAATTTGGTAACTTTGTAAAGAACTCTTTGTTTTTCCACATTATTTACAATTTCGAGTTGTGGTAGGTGAAAAGGTGTCATTGCAAAACAAATACACTACCAAACAACTCTGCTTCATATAAATTTTGAGGCTTGAAATTTTGGCTTAAAAAGAGATTAAATGTTTTTTTATGTTATAAAAATTTTTGTTCGAAAAAATGATCGCATTTTTATATATAAGATTTCAAACATAAAAACAATATTTTTTTTTTAAATTAAAAAATTTAAGGCCGTCAACTTTTGTAAAAACAAATACGTTAGGTTTTGGTTTAATTCATTTTTTTCCGGCTACTATTTAAAGTGTATGGACAATTGTATCGCACTTGATTTGTTGTTACATTGTTGCCATTAAGGCAAACAAAAATATTTTCGTTATTGATAACAATGCAGACAATAAAGTGATTGCCCAAGGCAATTAAGTTTTATACAATAAGTAATAAAAAGTTCTGGTCAAATATAAATTTGTTTACATTAAATAAACAAAGTTATATATATTAATTAAATTGTTAAGGTAATTTTACAAATATAATAAAAAAGTTTTAAACCGACCTACTGTTTGTCCATGGTCTCAACACCACTTTATTTTTAAATTAAAAAACAGTGAAAAAAAACCTTGAATCGTGTATTAATTTAGTCAGTTTGCAACTTTAACAAAAAAAAAAAATTCTTTGTTTTTGTACTTACAAAATTATCCAATTTTGGTGGTTGTGAACAATTAAATGAAGGCATCGACATGTCTGCAACAACATCTTCAGATCTGACCTAACAAAACAAAACAAAAAAAAAAAACTCGATAAAAAAAGTATATTTAATATAATTTTCTTTTATTGCTGTTTGCAATTGCTGCAATTTTACTAACTTACAATTCTAATGAAAGCACTTAAATAGAATAAAACAACAAACATTTTTGCCCCACTTTTCCAACTCACAATGTCGAATAACACGAGACAACTAGAAACTTTAAATTTTGAGCAAAGTTTTAAAAATAAAAAAGTTTCAACAGATTTCAACAGTTTTATATCGACTGACTTTAATCTTGATGGTTGGTTTGTGGAATGGAAATTTTAATATAATTTTCATGGACGATGGTCATGATGAGGATGGCGATAGTGAAAACATTTTTAATATTAATGATTTCAAATGAAACGCTACATAGATTTTTGAGGTTATAGTGTTACTAATTTAAAAGCAGAGGTTTTTTTGTGCATGAAAGAACATCATTGTAATTGCATGACATTGACATTCAACGGGTCACCATTTTATTGCTGATTTTAGTTAAAGTTGTTTTTATCTAAAAGAAACTTTAAAAAGAAGTTATATTAACGGATAGAAACCTAATAAATTAGAAACGTGTTAAGGTCCAAAGAAATAGAGAATTAAAGGAAATTACTTAAAAGACTTGAAGACAATATAAGATAACGTTGGATTCTTGGTCACACTGCAAATTCTATAGCGAAATCAATGCCATTGTCCGAGACTCATTGCAAGAAAATGCCGACTTTTGAAAGTTTTTCCCTTTAGTTTCTCTCTCTTTTTAACACTCTCTCGGTATCGTTTTCTTTCTATCTTTTTCAATCAGGACAAACACTACTGACTAGTCCCTGGGAGGAGCAAATGATGCTTCCGCAGCTTTGTAAGACTGGGAGCGGTTGAGAACCGATTCCATTTCTAATGAAAGATTTCATGATTTTTTTATAAGATTTCTCGCGTAGAGGCTCTGCTTTAGAGATCTAAAATTATCTTTTTGAAGAAACTGCTGAATATATTTTTTTTGCACATCATTTTTGTTAAGTTTTAATTGCAATAGAAAAAGTGGTGGGCGTGCACTGGTGCACCATTACTGCTTTCAAATTAAGAATTATTTGCTGCATATCCTTTAACCTTACCTAACCCAACTATTGTCAAATATCGAATTTTATATTTAACTAGCTTATAATCCGCTACTTCGTTAGCGCATTTTCCAATATTTATTTAACATTTAAATTTTGTTGGAAAAGTAGCTTTTCTTCTACTTGTATAATTTCTATCTATCTATTTTGATTAAAATCCTTATGCCCTTATTTGACATATCTACACTCATAAACTGATAAAATCAAAAAAAGTACCCTTAAAGTTTAAAAAGTACCTTTTTTCCCCCTATTTAATTTTCTATCTTTTTTGGGATCAATAGGCCCTAATTTCACATTTCATGACTCATCAAGTAAACAAATTTTAAAAGCATCCTAAAAGTTGAATAGGATTTATTTTGCCCTTATATATGATTTTTCTATCTCAATCAGGATTAATAGGCCCTAATAACAAAGAAACTCAAGATTTAAAAAAATACCCTAAAAGTTAAAAAAGTACTTTTTCTCGTCCCCTTATATGACTTTCTTTCTTAAAAGCAATATGACTTAATTTTACATTTCTAGACTCATAAAAATTAAAAAAAATTTAAAAAGCACCCTTAAAGCTGAAAAAGTACTTTTTACCCGAAATATCTTCTTTCTTTATCCCAATATTAATGTGTATTTGAATTGTATTATTTCATATTATTTTTTAAGTCTAATGGAACCTGTGTTTTAAATTTTATTCAACACGGTCAAGTAGTTTATATTAAACGCATTTTCCCGTTTCCCCCCCTTTTTGCAACTTTTTTAATCCTCATTAAAATACATGTCTGTATGTAAGTGGAAGTAGTACGGCCGGTAAACCTGTACATGAATTCCATCAAAATTCACAAAAATATTTTTTATTAAAAAAGTACCAGAAAAGTCGAATTTTTTTTCCCTTAAAGTTCAAATTTTCAAAAAGTACTAAAAACTTATTCATGTTTTTTGCAGGAATGACAATCTCAGTTAAAATTATATTTCTAACTTCATTGGTTAAGAAGTTGCAAGAGGCCCCAAAAAAGTATCAAAATATAATTTTTACCCGTTTTTACCCTCTAATCACTCGAAAATCAAAAAGGTACCAGACAGCTGTCCGCTTATTTTTTAAGTAAAATATAATGTTTTTTAAATTTTGTTTGTATCTTGTTTAGTTTGGCAAATATAAGGTTCCCGATTTTTCCCTTTTTTACCCCCTAAATATTTGAGTTTCCAAAAAACCTTTCTTATACAACGGGAGAGGAACCCACAGTCCAAATTTCAAATCTCTAGCGCTTTTTGTTTGGGCTGTACGATAATAAATCAGTCAGTTAGTCAATCATCAACGTTGCTCTGTTGCACATTTGGATGAAAACTGGGCGTGGTATCCAATATTTCCTGAAAAATTTTAGCCTATTGTTCCTTTAAGACTATCAGTAACATGTTGTCAAAATTTAAAAAAAATCGATCCAACGGTGTGGCCAGCTATAAAATACAAACAAATTTTTTTCATCTTTATATATATAGATGTTTGAAACTGCCACGCCCATTTTTACGTCTACTTCTGTAACTAATAATTCAGAATATTCTTCCGTTTATAATTTTTATAGAACATTTCTGATTAATTGATCATTTGTTTACACTTTTTTTTGTTGTTTACGAAAAGGGTCAACATCATCATTATCATCACCATGATTGTGACTATTGTCGAATAAAATCACAATAAACCATCACAAAATAAAAAATAAAAAAATATTATGACCTGCTTTCCTCCCCCTCCCAAATTATTCGCTGTTGTATGGACGAAAAAAGTTTGAATAATTTAACACCTCATTTATTTTGAAAAGTTGTGCTGACTTGACTTGTCATTTTTGGTTAGATTTTCATTTAAGTTTTTGTTTGCTTAATGGTTCTTTTAAAAAAAATCGTAGTTTAATGTGGTTAATTTAAATTTAGATGTGCGCTGGATACATGTTCAGGTGGATGAATAAGAGTAGATGACAGGTAAATATAAATGTAAAAGTTTGTATGTATGTATGTATATGGGTTATTAGATGGTTGAGTGGTTGAATGGATGATGTTCAGGAAATCAGTTGAACTGTTAGAATATTTATTTATTTGACGTTTGCTTATGGTTCTTTGTTAAATATTAAATTTAGTTTTATAACAATGTTATGTAAACAATTTACATACATAAAATATTTAAATGATATTTCGACACAAACGTAATTTGTTCATTTTCGATTTTATTCATATTAAAGAGTATTAAAAATAGAAAATATTTTTTTTATATAAACTTTATTTTAAAATGGACAAATTTAAAGGCATATATAAATTTGCATGTCTACGGTGATAAACCAGAAATAAGAAATTTTGAGAAAAACACAGCTAATTTTATTTGAAATTTGTTTTGAGAAAATGATGCAAAAGTGTTCGTTTAAACATATTTTTTTTTTGAATTCAATTTTTTTTTATTTTCCCACTTCATTTTTGTTTAGTTTTTCGATTAATTTTAATGCAAAATACATTTTTATATTGAATTTCGACACAAGATAATTTTTCAATACCGTTATTTTAGTTTGTTTCAAATTTTTCATTTGAAATTATTTAACAAAAGAACATAGAGCAGGGCATCCCAAACAAAGTAAGGATCTGCAAATAAAACAATAATTTTTAATTTTAGAAAACTATTGATAATCTGATAAAATTATTATTTATGTAAAATCCTTTATTAGTTCTCTGTTTTTCAACAGTATTAGATAACAAATTTTTATTTAATTGTATTTTTATGAAGGAATGAATACAAGATATATTATTTATTTATTCTCTATTTATTGAAATTGAAAATTTATTTTCTTTTTCTTTATAAAGTTTTTATAAATAATTCGGCCTTTGCACTAACGAACGAACACTCATTTTGAGAATAAAGTTTTATCATTTGGCCATGCTGTTCTATCATGTAACTTGCCATGGTGATTTGACATCAGTGACTGAATTATTTATTAGCAACTGGTTAGACAGATGCCACCAAAGCAACATCGTCGCCACAGCTCACAAAAATGGCTGGTTTTACAACTAAATGTATTTTCTTTTTGAAAGAAATATATAGAAAT
>NDXZ01007688.1:0-11520 GCA_003055125.1 Paykullia maculata | reverse complement strand
TTTATTTTTTTTTTTTTGTTAGTTTCGTATTTTCGGTTTCAAACTCTTAAAATGTTAAAAAATTATTTATTTAAATAATTTTAATCATTTTATATATTTTTTGAGCAGCGGCTGAAAATAACGTTTGCGTTACTTTTACTTACATACATTTCATTCAAACTAAATAACTGATACAGTTTTAATTTCACCATAAGTTTTGAACTTTTACTTAATATTTAATTTTCATTAAAATCTTAAGCAATATTGTACTACATCATACTATCACAATTCTTTCTGCTGCTTATTTATCTATTAACTCAAAAAGACATGTTCTTTGATCTCAAAAAATATAATTTTAATATCAATAATAATAATAATATCTTTTTTTATACAAAACAAAAAAAAATATTTTTAAAAACCAAAATTTCGGATCTTATCTAATGAACAAACGTACAAAAATTGTAAGTTATTTACGACTTGTAAAAACACTAACAAAAATGTTTTCTTTACTTAATTAACAAAACAATTTTATTAACAACTTATTACATTTTAAAAACATATTTAAAAAAAGCTACACTAATAAAAATTACGCATTAATATTTCATAAATACAAAATACTATTTAAAGCAAGTTTGGCTTTCCCTAGAAATTTATTTCATAATCAACTTTACACTTAAACTTAGTAATTGTTATTAAAAATATATATTTTTTTCAACACTTTGTTTGTATGACATTTAAAGTTGCTTGCATTTTGTTTAAACTTTAAAAAGAAAATAATAAAAAAAAGTTGAATTTTTTTATTTCAATTATGTAAATGCTTTTGTCAAGTAGTTGTATGCGATATTGAAAAAACTATGTATTTGCATATTTAATTTTAAAGATTCTGTTTATGCGGCTTCTCTGGCGGCAGTATCTCGGGTGGAACAAGCTTTAAGCGAAGCAGCCAGCTCATTAAGCTCTTTTACGCCAAAACCTGGACCCCAAAGACCATGGATGATACAAATTAAGGTAGGGAGCAAAAAATAATACAACGTATTGTTTTGTACATACATATACATATGTATGTAAATGTATTTTTGTTTTTACATTAGATTTGGCTACTTTTGTCAGATGTTTATTTGAATATTGAACAACCAGCCGAGGCTTTAAATTGCATACACGAAGCATCGTCAATTTATCCTCTCTCGCATCAAATAATGTATATGGTAAGAAAAAGTTTTAAATTTTCTATATCTCCTCAAATAAGGAAAGAGATCCACCAAATGTTAAAATTTTTTTCAAGAAATTTTACATCCTATTTAATGTTTTAACAATTTTTGTTTATTTTAGAGAGGACAAGTTTGCGTTTATTTAGAACAATGGAACGAGGCAAAACAATGTTTTCTCAATGCTGTTGCTGCCAATCCTAATCACACTGATGCTTTGAGAGCTTTAGGAGAAACACATCATGTTTTAGGTGAACCACGCCTGGCAGAGAAAATTTTAAAGGATGCTGCCAAATTAGATCCAAATTGTCCAAAAATATGGTAAATTTAAAATATTATAAAACTTTACATATACACATTTAAATATATTATTTTCTACAGGTTTACTTTAGGCAAGGTCTTGGAGTCATTAGATGAATATACAGCCTCTGCTGACTGCATGGCTACAGCATTACAATTGGAGCCCACATGTCCTATACTTCCATTCACCTCTATAGCATTAACTTTTGAATAGATTTTATAACATCCTTTTTTTTCATATTAATATAGTTTTTAATATTTAGATCGTTATTTTTAAAACATGATAAAAGTATGTGATGATAATCAATTTCGAAATAATTTAATTTGAATTAAATTTTAAGATTTTTTTCTTCAAAATTATTCGGTGCTTTTCATCTCGTTTTAATTTTTAAGAAAAATAAAAAGGCAAAACCTAAACACAAAACCGGTTAAAATTTATTACGCCGTTTTTATCGACTAATTAAAAAAAATATACCTTTTTATTATTGTTATTTACTATATGGTGTCGTATTAACTGTTTTAACATTTTTTTAACATTAATATTTAATATTTCTTTACATTTTAAAATATGTTTTTAATTACAAATTTAAATTTTAAATTATATACATACATATGTAAGTAGTTAATTAATTGTTATTTTTTTGGGGTTGAGTGTGCCGAATTTATAGATGCATATGTATACAAAATGTTGTTAAATACATATATATATATATACAAGGTGTTTGGTGTATTTAATATTATTATAATGTAATAAATATAGTTATTCATATGGAAATAAACAAAAAACGTTGTTAGAATATCTAAATCGATTTTTACATACATACATAAAAAAAAAAATTATGATAGCCACTTTTTAAAAACTCTTTGGAATAACATATTTTTAAAGAATTTTGCCAAAAAGGAAACATTTTCCAAAGAACTGGTGGGGTTTCGTGGGGTATTAAATACACTTTAAGGAGTCTTCACAAAAAACGCTGTAGAAATGCGTAATTTTGTATAAAAAATGTGCAAAAACACGAGTTATCAGAAATGCCATTCGTGCTATCGGACGTCCACCATCTACATATATATATGTATTAATCAGTGCTGGATTATCCATTAGACAATTTAGGTATTTCCCAAAAAACTATTTTTTTAAGTTTTTTTATTAAACGCTAGAAATATTTAATTTAATTAATTAGTTTACTTAATTTTTAATTCAGTACATTTTAAAATATTTTTTAATCTTTGATATAATAAATATTTTTGTTACAAACAAAAAAAAACTTTCGTTTACGACAAGTCTTTTTAAATGAAGAACAAAGCAGCGAAATTATGATTAAAATTGCGTTTTGATAAAATATAAATGTATGTATACTTTAAAAAGTAAAAAAGGTTAGAAGGTCCTAAAACATCATTTGCTTTGGGATGCCAATATAGTTAATCCGGCCTTGTTCATAAGTCTAATAAAAACATTTAAGAAGATACTTAATTTCACTAGTAACAACAACTTGGATTTTTCGTTAAATGTAATTGGCTTAAATAGCAAAACTTATTCTTTTATTTGCATATTAAAAGAAATAAACTATGCAACTTTGGTAATAAACCCTTGATAATTTTTATGTGTGTAGATTATATCAGGGTTCATATCAGTAGTACCCTTTTGTTAAAAAATACCAAATATAAGCGGACAGTCCATTTCATTACAGGCAATCTGGCAGCCCTAGTTTAAATTCTTAAGAAGAAAACAAAAAGTAAAAAAGTAACAAATAGATTTGTTTTAAGAAAAACAACAATAAAAAAACATAATATTTAAGCCAAATTTATTAAAAATGACTGCTACTGCAGAAGAAACGTCGGAAAATGTCAGCCAAAATCCGAAACCAACTACTGGTGATCATTCTTTAAGCTATTTTACATCTCATGTACCTCAACAAATTATGGACATAATGGAATTCCTTAGTTTAAATAGTCAAATAACTTTTAAATCCCAGCAACGCGATGAACCTGAATTACAAAAAACAGAAAAACTTAAAGTAGCTTTAGATGTTTACCAAAAAAATCCGCAAACTTTTTTAATACGCTTTGGTAGCTTTCTGCAAGAGAATCATTTACAAGATTTTGCCAGATTGTCGGTAGCAGATAGTGACGAAGAAATGCATTTAATGGTAAAAGACTATCAGAATAAGTTAAAAACACGCCAGAGAGATGTAAAGAATAGACGATATGCTGCCTTGCAGCAGCTAATTAAAGAGGGTGAATACTTCAGTGAACAAGAAATGATGAAAAGACAGCCAGAACTGTATCAAGAACTGGTGGGTCAGTATTTAAGTTGCAAAGAGAAAGAAAACCGCGATGGTTACGATGTAAGAAATACTACATTTTCTGGAATACTAATGCATAGTCTAGAGCAGAAACAAATTAATGAAATTATGGAGAAAGCGGAACAGCAAATTAAAACCTCACCCCTTAATAATATCTCTTCCTCAACGTCATCTATTGAGGATAGCGTCGAAAAAGAAACATTGAATAATTTAGAAAAAGAATATGCTGAAGTACCTCTCAACTGTCGTCAGCAATGGGGTAATTTTGACAATGAACAGATTGCCTGTTCCTCGAGTAAAGTGCAAATCAAAAAATCGCCTGCACTAAAGAATATTAAACCGGCGCATGTCAAGGATTTAATAACAGCCGATGAACGAGAGCTTCTAAGACAGGAATTTATAAGTCAAATGCATCAACAGTTTCTAACAGGTCAAGATGGAGAGTTTGATTATACCACCGTTGACGATAATACACAATACGATGATTTAAATATAATTAATCAAGACAAGGAAGATAAATACTTTGAAGAAAGTGATGAAGATGACCCTTATAAGGATGAGCAAAAAGTTTTGACTGAATTTCCAAAAAAAATTAAAAAAGACGAAGAATCCGAAGACGAATTGGATGTTTATATGTCTCATTTAAATAAACATCATAGTTTACAGAAATAAATCTTAGCTAAGAACGTGCTCTTACTTTACTTTTTTAGACGCAAATAAAAATTGTGTTAAATTTGATGGTAAAACTATTATTTTTTCAACAATTAACAATTTCAAGTTTTTATTTCGAAACCACATGGTTAATAAAACGGTGTTCTTTAATTTCTTCGTTGAAAGTTTCAAATGTTGTTTAAAAATATTTTTGAAAGTGGCAAAGCTACAAATATGTGACTATTTTAAATAAAATATTAATTTCAAGTGTTGTGCATGCATTTCATTTACTTTCACTTATGCACAATTGCTTGAATTAAAAACGAGGAAACAAAATTGAAAACGAGAAAATTTTGAAGAACCAATCGTGTGGATTCGATTATTACATACAAATATACACTTCGTGAAAAAAATCGTTAATAGCTAAAAACATTAACCGATAAAAAAGCAAAATTATGCCCCTATCTATTTTCTTGTACGATAGGGAATATTGTTCAGAGGAATCATTTTTTGTTGCTCAACTGAAAAATTTTACAACCTGCACAAAGAAAATTTTAATGAATAAAAAAAATACAAATTAGAAAAAAAACTTAAAACTCACATCTTTAATATTTAAATTAGTAAAAATTTTTAAGATATTTATGTAGTTTACATAAATTTCCATTTACATTAATAAATAAAACTGTGAGTAGTAAATATTTAGTTCAAATATTTTCCATACAACTTAATAAATAAATTTATAAAACATATTGTTGAGAAGAAGCACTGATTAATGAAATATAAAGTAAAGGTGTAGTATTAAAAAAATTCATGTTAATGAAAAATAAATAATAAATTTATTTATCTGCCTCGGCCACGCCCTCTAGAAAAGCCACGTCCACGACCTCTTATAATTTTACTATTAGCCGGAGGACTTTTAGGTCTTAAAGACTCAATACGCGTAGTGCAGCCGGTAGCTGGAGCCTCGGCAAAATATGTTTGAAAAAGTTCAGCATTAAAGTTTGAATTTGTAAGTTCAGGGCCAACTGTGAGCCAACCAGGTCTTATGCTGGAATCTCGTCCAAACAAATGTAAACGCCTGCGTCCCAAACAAAAATGTTCAATAATATGAAAAATTTCAATAGGTTTTTCGAATGAGCCGAACTCATCTTCTTCGGAAATAATTAAATCAATATCGACATTGGCATGTATAAAATCCCCATCTGTCGATCGTCTTACGGTGCCCTTAATACCCATCAGACAATGCTCTTTAGTACGTTGAAAAACAGCCTTTGGTTCTAATTGCTTAGAATGACCGGGTTTATTAATATTAGTGCGTATCCAGCAAATGTCTTCACAACGCCTAAAACCCCACTTTTTTAAACAATTACGTCCCATATCTAAACCTTCCGATGAGCCGCACCAAAGAAAAACAAAAGAACGATGTGCCGCCACTTCACCAACATCAAGATCTGGAAAATATAGAAATTATAAAACATAGGTACCAACTTACTAAATGTTTACAAAAAAATACGCACTTAATATTTCATCCCAATTCCAAAACACTCTGGGTGCTCCGCCCACTGTTGCCACCGAGGGCGCAGCTCTGGCGTATTCCTCTAAAGGTGGTTCTATCAAAATAACATCGAATTTGGTGCCCAATGTTTTAATATCTAAAGTTTTTAAGTCCGCTTTCAAATACATAGGCGCCGAAGCGGTATCTTGTATTAATTTGTCCTTGAGCCTTATAAGTTCCCTTAATTTGGGATACTCTTCGAAACGGTCGGCTAAGCCTACATCACGTATAAAATTTTGTGGTCTTTGACCAGTATCGACAAAGTGTTGGCAGTAATCATTATGAGGATTAGATGACTGTGTTCCCTGAAAACACATATGTATGTGTATATTAGAAATATAACTGTTTTTGATCGCTTTCCATAGAAAGTATGTACCTTTAAAAATGTTGATGAATCCCTATAAATTATTTCTCCGGGTGTCTTTTTTTTCGGGACTCCTTCATCAGTTTGGCCAACCCGTTGATTGTTGTGGACAGCAGCAACACCTTTAAAGGCGTTTGAGCCAAAACTGCCGGAGCTCAAGCTAGCACTAGGATTAACATCATTTGCTGTACCCAAAGCTATCTTTAACTCATCAACACTGGATAAACCAAGCTTGAAAAGAAAGAACATGTTAGTTAAAATGTTTGCTAAAATTTTTAATTGCCCTCTTACCGTTTGTGCTAATAATTGTTTACGCTTGCGAGAACGCTCCTGGGAGCTTTTTAAAACATCACTCATTATTAGTGCCTGGTAAAGCACTAATATTATTTTTTATATTATTGATTTAAGCAATTTTTAAACACTTTAGTTAAAAAATATATATATATGTATATATATATAAAATTATTTACTAAAGCAATGCGGCAGTGTTTAGGAAAAATTCAGGTAACTTTTTTTCACAGCTAAATTTATAGTATTATAATTAGATGGTTTTTATATCCAAGCCGTGTGGTGTGGACTGTCAAACTACACAACTCAAAATAAAATATTTCATTACTGGCTTGCTGAAGACATCAAACTCTATAATAAAAAAATTGTGTACACTAGTTTTTATGCACAAAGACCGCCTTGTATAAATATTTTCCCAAACAAGTTTGGCATTACTTTTATTTATTTAAATCATTTACAATAGGTGTTTGATCTACCGTTTTTAAGTGCTGTCTAGCTCATTATTAAGGCGAAGCTTAAGTACGACTTTATTTAGTGAGTTAAGTATAAAATTGTATATATTTAAGCATAAACTGTTAACATAACCCCTTTATGTCACAATATCTAAGGTACAGTTTATATATATATAAATTACTACAGCCTACCAACACTTACTATTTTAAGCTCTATCATTCACAATTGTTACCTTAACAGCTGTCAAACATATCTTTCTAAAATTGTGTGAAGAGCGAGATTTTTCGTGCAGTGTTTTTCTGTAAAGGTGCCTATTTAAAGAAATAAATTATTTTAAGTAGTTTGATAAAATCAGCAAAATGAATGTGTTATACAAATCCTTGCTGTTTGCAGTGATATTATTTGCTGGCTTTTTAATATTAAGCACAACAGCTCAAAGTAAACAAAAGGTACGTACGTACGTAGTGTTTTTGTTGTAGCACACAAAATACAGGGTGTCTGTTAGGCCACGTCATTGTGGTTGTATCGAAAATACACGCAATCTAAAAAATGCCGGTGTTTACTGAATGAATTTTTTATTTATAGGCTGGCTTATCCTTATCTGAAAAGGTACAAAACCTAATGGATATGAACAACAAGAAGGCTCTGCTGCGTTTTAATGGTCAAAAGTTCAAGGAATATGTTAAAAATTCGCCACGCAACTACTCCGTGATCATAATGTTGACCGCTTTGGCACCCGCACGTCAATGTCAAATCTGTAGATTAGCTCACGATGAATATCAAATTGTCGCTCAATCCTATAGGTTTTCAACGGCTTATTCCAATAAAATTTTCTTTGCCATGGTAGATTTTGATGAAGGATCAGATGTATTTCAAACATTGCGATTAAATACTGCTCCCGTGTTTATGCACTTCCCAGCTAAGGGCAAACCAAAGGGTGCTGATACCATGGACATACATCGTGTTGGTTTTGCTGCCGATGCTATAGCAAAATTTGTTGCCGAACGTACTGACGTTGAGATACGTATATTCCGTCCTCCTAACTATTCGGGTACGGTTGCTGTGATTACTCTAGTTGCTCTCGTTAGTGGGTTTCTGTATATGAGACGTAATAATTTAGAATTTTTGTACAACAAATCAATATGGGGTGCCATTGCGGTGTTCTTTTGCTTGATCATGATTTCGGGACAAATGTGGAATCACATACGCGGTCCTCCGTTGGTGCATAAATCACAAAATGGTGGTGTAGCTTACATACACGGCTCATCACAGGGCCAATTGGTCGTAGAGACCTATATAGTTTTAGGTTTAAGTAAGTTCAATATTTCTTACTTTATTTTCAAAATATGTAAATATTTTAAACCACTTTTCTTAGATGCTTTAATTTTCCTTGGCATGTTAATGTTAACGGAAGCAGGCAGCCAAACCGACCAACGTAAGGGACGTATTATGGCTATTGTTGGTTTAGCATTTTTGGCTATTTTCTTTTCATTTCTGTTATCCGTATTCCGTTCAAAAGCTCATGGTTATCCATACAGGTATATATTTTTTTAATACGATATACATTTTCTGATTCTAATTTATTTTTTTATTGCAGTTTTCTTTTTAAATAAATTTAATACATTGTGTTAAAATAACGAAGATGATAATAAATATACAGTTTATTACAAAACTTAATTAATTGAGGTTATTGTTTGTAAAAATACATAAAACCAACAATAGTAAGAAATAATTTATTTGATATAAAAAATGAAAATGAAACCTGCTAAATATTTGGATGGCTAGAATACAAAATAATAAACAATTTTTTGTTGTGAATTTAAATTGATCACACTTTAAATTCTTTAAACAATTTTCTGCAAACAAGAAACCTTAATAAAAAAATGTTCATAACAATTTGACATAACAAAATTTTTCTACAGAAGGAACCTTTAGGTAATTACCCCTTAGGTAAAATAAAGAAATTTGCAGTAGTTCGAGAATACCAAAAAAGTTAAATTTTAAAATGATTAAGATAACAAATTTTTAATTTAAAATTAATCTTGTTTTTATATCTATCGACACTTATAGCAACATTCATATATGTGACCCGGCCTATGAAAAGGTGGCTTATGACTCAAAAAAGAAATTGCGAGAAACAGCTGTTAAAGATAAACAATGCATTTCGTCAGTTTCTTAGTAGTTTTTATTTTGCATTATGAACAGTCATGCCTAAAAGGCAACCAAAAAAGGCAAAAGAGCATAAATGAGATAAGTTCGTGTGTGTATATAAAGAGCGATGTTTTTTCAATGCAAAGCACAAACCAGTTTCTGACCGAAATTTTTCAATTCCACTTATTATATTGATTCTGGATTTTCAATAAAATTCTGTTTTTCTTTCTTTTGTGCTCTTCTTTCTCTACATTTTTAGTACACTTCTAAGCAAGTTAGGACTTTCTAGTTTTCACCACGTGAAAGAGCGTCTCAAAAACTATCGAAACCAAAAACAAATTGGAAAATTTTTTTTTGAGTCAAGCCACCTTTTCATAGGCCGGGTCACATATATAAATAAACATACATCATAAAAATATAAATAAATGTATGTGTATGTATGAACAAAAACTTCGATATGCCTTAAAAGGATTCTTTAATTTGGTCAACCAAATTTTTTGAACACAAAATAAAGTAAACTTATTAATGATTTTTATTTTAGCTTAAAGTTCTTATCCAAAGGATAACCAAGCATAAATAATATGTGATAAAATGAAAAAGAGAATGAAGGGAGAGACGATATGGTTAATTGAAAATTTGGTTCTATCTCACCTTAACGTTAACTATATGAAAAGCAAATTTCAGCTGTTATTTCTACAAAATTGCAGTTTAAATAGATAAAATTTACATTCAATAACAGTAGTACCGATGAGAAAAAGAGTGCTGACGATGAAATCGTAGATGGTTTTGAAAATGCATTCCACTCGGCTAATATCATATGGGAAACTGAATTTTTGAATAAAATAACATTCTCAATATATCACACTTTCAAATATAAGAACTTTAAGCAAAAAAAAAAAAATTATTAATAAACAAAATAAAATAAATTTAAAAAAAATAAAACGATAAATAAAAGAAAATTTTCAAATAAATAGCTTTCAGCTCCTGAGTTTTTGCACGCGTAACTAAATAACGCATAACGATTTAATATATTTATAGATACATACAACTTTAAATAAAACATTTTTTACAAATCTACGTAAATTTGGTTGTTTAAAAGGAATGTTTTATATTCTCAATAAAAATATATGTACCTTAAGTTTACAAAACAAAAGGTATTAATGCTTTTCTAGATTTTGGATAATTTTTAAAGTTTTCCTTATACCACTGGTGTGTCAATAGAGCCACTATTATCTGAAAAAGAAAATCATATTACAAGTAAATTGATTTTAGTTTTATTTTTATAACCAACCTGATTGCTTAAAACACACAATAACACTAATTTCCAGGTATAACTCTGACCTAATAGGCCTAACAACACAGTATACATTATAATTTCAAAAAGCATATGAGGTGACGAAACAAAATTAAAAAAACCTTCTGAAGGCAGAAGATGTTTTTCTGTGATAACTTGCTTGGTTTTAGCGTCTTTTCGCAAATTTACTAAAATCATATTGGACTTGTACTGTTGAGACCAACTAAAGTAAAACAAAAATATGCAGATGTATTGTAGAATGGAAATTTTTGTAAGGCTAAAAAAAGAGGGAGAAGAACCTGAAAAGAATTTAAATGTTTAGAATAAACTTCACTTTTGCAAAAAAAATATAATACAAAATATATACCTACATATGTAAGTATATTAAAAAAGTAACGAATTTTTTAAATATTCAACCGAAACCAAGTTATTTACCTCTCACGAAGCCTTCAGAATTGATGAGTAAAGCTAATATGACACCAAAATAATGCATATAACCCCAAATATAGTGAGAAAAATTAATTTTACTATTTTTGGAGAATATTTGCACAAAATTTGTTTCATAGAAACGACGTCCACATTGCAAAGTCATTAATACGCTAGCCACTAAAGCACAATTAGAATCCACCAACACCTTACGATTTGACGCTCCACCGGCGACAAAGTCCAGGAACTCCAAGACACACCCCGGTGCTATGGTGTGCATAATTATGCCCTTAAGTACCAAATACAAAGCCAACATGGAACAACTAAAGGCAAAGACATAAAAGTGGGCGAACCACGATTTTGGCACTTCCATCTTTGAGACTAATTTATCCACTGGCCCTTTGTGGCAATGTTTTCCATAACGATAAGATTGTGTGATAAAAGTTGGCAGCATGGGCTCTATCAGATTTATTAGAATACCAAACACCAATACGAATATAGTCAAACTAATATATAGTATATTCACCATATTTATATTATATTTGTCTATA
>NDXZ01007683.1:0-12686 GCA_003055125.1 Paykullia maculata | reverse complement strand
GAAGGGTATTTAAGATTCGGTATAGCCGAATATAGCTCTCTTACTAGTTATATATAAAGATAATAAAACTTGTTTTAGATAGGCCGGTCAGAACCATTTTTGCCCACCCCAGAATTTTTAATCTAAACACTTATACAAAATTTTTTAAATTACGAAAAAAATATTAAACTATGGAAATTATTTTAAAAAAATTTCTATGTATGTAAATATAATTGTACTGCCTTTTACTAAAAATTTTAATAAAACATTTGTACCCTTTGTGTTTACCTCAACCCTCGGACATACGCATGGGTCTGGCCAGACCTTTTCAGAGTTTAAACTAAATTTTTATGTGTTTATAATTAAGCTACAGACTTGAAACTTCAGATACCCTCCTAAAATATTTTTAGCAATTACTGTATAAAACAAAACTGATAAAAATACGAATAAAATCATAGTTATAAGGACATTTTGTTGTCGTAACACATGGGTCTGGCTGGACGCACAGAAAAACTAAATTTATTTTTATTTGATTTTCTACTTAAATTTTAAAACTTATTTGTTTTCCCAAAATAATCATTTAAAAGTAACAGTATATGGGCATTTCCACCGAAATGTCAACCGCAGCCAAAAAATTCAAAGTCTATAAAAGTATGTTATTTTTACATATTTTTATAGGGAATCTATCAAATTTAACTAATGTAAACAAATCTAACATTTATTCATAACCCATTTTGAAATATTCGAATGCAAAGTTGAACAAGTGCAAAAGTCCTGTTTTAAACATTTCTATTGAATGTTTTGTTTGGATTAATGATTGTAATGAAAAGCATTATGCATTGACATTCGCTCTTCTAAATCTCGGTTTATATTTAAAGAATATAAGGAAATGGTAAAAGGAATGATGCGATTGCCAGTTACGGTAATTTTTTTCTTTTGTTTACCGAAAGTATATTTCGACGTCGCGTGCGACATTGAAAAAGGACGTTTGTTATCAGTGAGTCGAAGGTATTTGTACAATGCGCATCAAATATTAGTAGCAAACAGGGATTTTTATTGCAAATTAAATAGAAAAAATTTTGCTGGAAAATAACCAGCACTTTGCTTTCTTCACTTGTTTAAAGTTAGTAGCGTGCGACATCGTAAGTGTAAACAATTTTTCTCTCAAATATCTTTTTTTGTATATGTAAACACAAAGTATCAATTTTTTAATGAAGATGTGTAAAAACAGCGTCGCGAAAAATAAAGCCAACTGCAAACGGTGGAGAGAAAGGTTAAAGGATGATGAATTTATGGGCACTTTTCAAAGATTTTAATATTTTCTGGTGGAAGCTGCGCTCAATTTAAAATTAATATATTTTGACAAGCTTGAATGACATTATTAAACAAATTGAATGTATATGTATATATGAAATGGAATTTTTTGCTAGTTCTCACGGAAAGGGATCCGTTGATGGAGTTGGAGCCGTCATTAAAAGAAAAGTGGGGCAAATAACCAAATCTAAAACGTTGTTTTACCGTATGCACTACCGTTTTATCAATATGCAGAAAATAATACAAATACAACCAAAATGTATTTTATGCCAACTGCTTGACAATTGAAAATTTGTCTCTACCTTTTAAGTTGGACGAAAAATGGAAGGAAGAAAAAAGCATTCCAGCTATATCCCAGTTGCATTCGTTTTGTTGTGATGGCGATAAGGTAGAAGCTAGGACTGATATTCCATTCAAAACAACCTAATTTGACAATAGTAATACTATTCTTAGTTAAGTTAGTTTCTGTTTTTTGTTTTTAAATATAAGGTGAACATAATTATTTTTGATATTTATTTGATATTTAATAAATAAAATAAATACTTTTTTTTTGGTTATATCTCGAAAATTTTTTTCCTCTCAAAATTTCCAAAAAGGCATGTCTTACACACAAATATGTAAATGTATTTAAATGTATGTGTAAAAAAAAAAAATTTCAATAGCAACTACTCGCAAGTATTTCTGATCGTTTGATACCAATAACGTGTCCGTACGACATTGGGGGGCTGAGAAAAGTTAATTTCAGCAGACTGCCAGAATATATATACTTTATGAGGTCGCAAATGAATATTGTAGAAATTACAAACGGAATGACAAACTTATATATACCATTATCACCTTTGGTGAAGGGTATAAAAAAACTACATAATGTTTTTAAATAAAATAAAAAACATTTTTAAGATACATCAATGCATAAAATTTTAAAATTAGTAGCATTTAAATATTCCTTCAGGTTTCGCTGAAATCATTGTTTATTTTGTTTGATTTGAATTCGACTTCTGTTTTTGTCGCATGCGAATGCCTTGGTTTTTTGTAATTATCTTAAAAACGAACAATTGGCCAAAGTGAGTTATATGCATATATTTCGTAATTTTAGGCCAGTTTTTAAAATTTGGAATATAAACTAGATATGTAGGTGTGTTACCGCTACAAATTTTAAAGTTTAAGGATATATGAGAGGGGGAAATGTCCTTGCAAATAAGGAACTAAAATTGTCGCACGTATTTATTGTCAAATATGTAAAATATGTACAATTTTTCGAACAATTCTAATAATTTTTTGTAGCTTTTATACCATTTTTAATTTTAAGGATATACATATCGGAGGTGAGCATGTCCTTGCACCAAATTGGAAAAAAATTTGATAGATACATTAACCTTACTATAAGTGTTTTGTGTACGGCATTAATTTAGGAAATTTTATTTTTTTCCACTTTTTTTTAGTTTTTTAAAAAAGGAAATTTTTGAGTTTGGCGTGTCCTTGATCTGATTTGGATAAAATTTTGTGAAATCATTGAGAATATCACATTCAATGACTATACAAAATTTCATGAAATCCCAACTTTTTTCAACCTTTTATAAATTTTTTTAATTTCAGGATATATCGGAAGGACACGAATCCTTGCTCCGAAATTTTTTAAATTTAAAATTTGATTATACTTTATTACTCTGAATATGTGCGACAAATTTCAACTCTTTACAACAACTCCTTTTATTTATGGCCAGTCGTTATATGAAATCAGGGCACTGTGCGGCGTGGCCTGATAAATGCTAAATATCTCTTAATCTATTGGTATAAGGAACAAAATTATTAAAATCAAAATTAATAAAATTTCCTACAAAATAAGACTCGAGTCAAGTTCCTAGAATGAATGGTTTCGGTTGTAAGGACAAAAAAATACGAATTTTTATTAAAAATCCCTGTTTTTCCCCAACTTCATCCTTAATGAGGCACGTGTTAGCGTTATCCGATTGGGCTAAAACTTTGTCAATCGCATTTTCTATCCTATTGGCACATTTAAGGGGGGTGCTCCGATGGAAAAATTCAAAATTGATTTCTTGTAACTACCCTAATATGGTCACGGTAATATTATCACAGACAATTTTAAAATTATATGATTATTACAATCGTTATATGATTGCCACAATCATAATATGGTTGTAGTCATATTTAACGTCAACACCATGATCATATTATGTGTGTCATTATATGTTTGTCCAAACTATAAACTTTGTTACGGATAATCATAAATATGATGGTTTCAGATTATGGTTATCATATATTCTTATATTTAACTAAGCTTTTATAAAAAATTATCTTATCTCAGGTTTTCGGCAATTTTCAATTTAACCCAAAGAACTTATCTTGACTTACTATAAATAAAAATTATTTTGCCTTGTAATATACCAAGTAGCTTAAATTCACTTTAGTTTTTATTTTTCTTAAAATCAACGAATATTCACAAATAAAATTAACAGTTTAGTTCTAAAAAAAGTGCATTTTTTTTCTGTGGCTAAAAATTGTATATAAAAACCAAACAAAATTTATTTTAGACCTTAATATCTTAAAACACGAAATTTTGACTAAAGTCATTATGATTTGCAGATATATTAACATACTAGCTGTTTGTACCCGGCGTAGCCCGGGGCAACATACAACTAACAGGATCAATTATTTATGAAATTAAAATGTTTAATCCCTAACTGGTATATGACAACAATGGGAAGTCTGAAAAAAATGATGCTACAGATATTTAATTTCTTTAACATTATTCGATCCTATTCTCATTTTCCTTATGTGACTCATATACAGTATGATGATTTTAACTTAAATAAGTCCGATTATTCATAAAATAATTTTGTTTTAATAGGAGCTAAAAAAAACTCTGAACAATTTTTTTACTAAATATATCAACAAATATCTAAGTATCTCGATATTAGTTTAAAAACTATATCTTTTATAATTCCTCTAATATTCCATAAAATTAATATTCTTTATATCGAAAGTACCTCGACCATCATCCGATTTATGTTAGGCTTGATAAAAATCGTATAACAGTTAAAGGTAAAAAATTGTGAGACCATTGATATCACAGCTTCTAAAATGTGTTTTAATTGTATGAAAGGTGCCACTTCCCTTTTTATGATTCTATCGATTTTTTTTCACATATGCATGTAGACATTAAAGTGAGTTAGGTTAAGTTTGAAGATTATACCTCCTTTAATTTCTTAAATATGTATCTCAATTATTGCATTTCCTTGGCAGAGACGGTGACACAACCCCTTGCCAGGTCATCACAATTTTTGGCTCGTATGAAGAAAATGCTATTAAAGTTCGAGATCAAAACTATAACAGTTCCCAAGATATGCCATAAAATTTATTTGAGTTGCATGGGCGTTGTCACACCCCCCAAATCCGATATGCACAATTTTTATTTGTATTAAAGTACAAAATTTTTAGCTCTAACAGATTTCAAGATATGCCACAAAATGTATTTCAGTTGAATGGGCGCTGCCACACCCACTTGCCCGATCCTTCTAATTTTTTTCTTGAATAAGGAGTTAATCGTACAACAGATCTCAAAATATGCTACAAAATGTATTTCAGTTGTATGGGCGGCGCCACACCCACTTTTTTCTTCCAGTGCATTTTAAGTCTAAACATACACATTGATAATGAAAAACCCACACGAAGTTTGAAGACGTTAAGTGTACCAGTTTTTAAGTAATACAATAAAAACCATTACTTTTGCATGGGAGGTGCCAGTCCTACCCATAATCACAAAAATAAATATAGCCTATTGCACCCTCCGAGATGAGAAATGCCGATGTGCCAAATTTCATACAGATCGGTCCAGCCGTTTGGTCATGATTGTGTAACAAACAAACAAACTTACACCTCATTTTTACAATATGTACATATATGATATATGGATTTATAAATAGTATTGTATGTGTATGGCAGTATGTAACAAACGCTGTTGTTGTAGAACTAACCACACCTACTTAAATTTTCATTGATGATTTCTTATAATGCAGTTTGGTCTTGCGCATTGATTTTATTATTTTTGATTATTTTATTGGACGTTGTGCAAAGACCACAGTTTTTTTGTTGGCTGCTGTTGTATGCACACTACGAGTTTTATTTCACTGTATATACATATGTACATTCATGTAGGTATGTATGTATACAATTTAACCAAAAAAAAATATAAACAAAACATAAAATATCTCTCTAGCTAATATCCAATAAGAAATGCGATAATAAATAAGCAATGCGCAAGACGAAAAATACCGAAATGCATCACAAATATATAAGAACATTATTAGTTAAGTAGTAGGTAAAGTCCAAACATATAATACCGTACATCACAATACAATAAAAGTTATCAATAAAAAAAATTTATCAGAATTTTAAAACGATTTTAATTACTGTAATTGTAATTATTTTATTACTTGAGTAATCAAAAACGTTTTTTTTTCATCAAAAAATATTTAATTAAAAAAAAATTAATTTATTAATTTAATTAATTATAATTTTTTTTTAATTGTCATATTTTTGATTATTTATTGAACTTATTAATCTATAAATTTATAAATGATTTTTATTTTGGCTTAAAGTTCCTATATTTTTGAAAGTGTGATACCTATAAAATAAAATAACATTCTCAATATATCACACTCTCGAAAATATAGGAACTTTAAGCCAAAATAAAAATCATTTATAAATTTATAGATAAATAAGTTCAATAAATAATAAAAATATGACAAATAAAAAAATAATAATATTAACTATGGAAATAATTGAACTTTAATAATTAAAATAATTGTTTGTACAGTTTTCTGGATATTCTTTGAATGTTGTGGTGCGATTAAATGCTGTGTATGATGCTTAGGAAGGTTGGCAGATAGATGTCTTCTTTTCCTTAATTCTTTGGTTATTAAAAAAATGCGTCGAATACGGAAGACTGTTATTTTAACACTATTTTCTAATTAATGTTTATCACTCAAGTGAGATGCAAGTAGCTCTGATTTGTCTTTCGTAAGTTTTAGGTCTTGAGCCAAAATTGTTGAATTAAGCTTAGCTAAGGACTTTAACAGTAGCCTATGTGGTTAACTATTTATGCCAAAAGATGAAAGTTCAGGCGATGATGAAGCCACTTTAACACATGTTACATACGGATTATTAAGATATAAATTATGATCTGAATGTAAAACTTAAAGAGCAAACCCTTAACCTGACATCGTGGGATACGTTTGGTAGTCGCTTAAGAGATAATAGAAGTGTTCTTTGTTGTAGAGAGAACATAAGGTTTAGGGATATCAAAGAGATCAAAGTTAAGCTCAAGCTATCTGGCCAGCAACATTAATTGCCGCATCATTTTGGTGAACCAACCTCTATTGTTTTCTTTGTATTGTATTGTATCCCTTCGCTGCCGTCTATTAAAACCCAAAAGGTATGCTTATGTAGCGGATCCATCTTCGCGCATAAATATTATTTGTAGCTGTGCACCTAGGCCTGAACGAGTCCGCTAGTATACGATTTACGTGACGTTTGCAAGAAGATAGCGTGATACCAAAGTATTGGTCGATTGCCTTAAGATTCTCCTTACGGCACATTTGCCAGCAATGGTCCCATGTCGCCATGCCCGTATAAGAGTGATGTTGAAATGCTTCGCTATTAAGTTCAAGTATGTTCGGGTTTTGCGGACATACTTGAGCTGTGCTAAGCGCAAATTTCCTTGCCAGGAGATCAGTCAAACAAATTCTGCAGAAGCATGTTAAGGGGGAATAGAACTCGGCTACCTAATACGGCCAGGGGGGTTACTCTGTAATTTGATTCGAAAGAAAACATTTTTGAATTTACATGTTTAAGGCATACAAATTCGAACAAATTTCTAATCGCATCGAATTACAGCGTAACCCCCCAGGCCTTCCCATCGTAAATCTTATTGTTCTACAAGTGTTTCTAAAGCTCTCACAATGAACGATGATTTGATATTGTTAAAGGTACCCTCTATATCAAGGTTACAAGTTACTGAATTCAAAAGAGGCAACTAATAAATAAAGAAACTTGTCCACCGATTTTCAATTGACATGAGCATATAAAGATAAAAGATCGGTGTTCAACGTCGTCCTTATATGCATGTCAATTAATGTCTTCAAGATCTTGATCAGAGAGACGTATGGCTGCTAGTATGTTCTTCTTTTCTTTAGTATGTAAAGTCTTATCTTTGTTAGGAATAAAGACAACATCGCAGGTGGCCAATTGTGTGGTCGGTTCTAGTGTTTTAAGAAGTTTTGAGTAAGGAAAAAATCTGTGGCTTGGAGGAATCCCGGAAAGTACATGTCCATCAAAACTTATAGTAATTCACAACCACTAGTTGTCCAAATGCCAGCAGCTTTATAAATAAAACAATGAATGACGGAAACTCAAACAGTAGTTTGCGCCTTGTCTCGAAGAAGCTTTCCATGCTGTAGAATAAGTTCCTCTAAGTGCTATTTTTAGCTTCTCTTGTCTCAGTTTGCTGTTTTTTATTTTTATTTTAAAGTTTTCTGCATTTTTTGCAAAATTCATTGATGTTAGATTACCACCAAGGTGGTTTGCTTTTATTCATTGAAACGGTGGGTAGGCAAGATGTCGACGTAGCCTCATTAAAAGAGTTGGAGGGTATGAATACAGCCGTTTCTTTATTCGTAACTATAATGATAGATGGTGGTGGAGGAAATAAATCTAAGGAAACTGTTCTGCACCTTCCAACTTGCCTTGCTTCTTATTTATAAAAGCAATTGCCATTTAATGGTATTCCGCAAGAGAATATTTCAGGTAACGATGATCTGAAAATTAGCAGTCAAGTTCAGTTCCTAACGAGGTCGGCGCTGACCAGATATCTAGAGCCTCCCATCTGTTTCACCTACCATAAAGGTAGGTTTTAAATACCTTTTGACTATTGCCAGATTGTCAACAGATCGGCTTGCACCGTAAAACAGACATTTCACAGTTATAAAATTTCGCGTTTTTAATAAGTTGCGCTTTCTACAGTACTAGCTCAATTTAACGCAGGAAGAATTATGAACCCGCACATGCAGACCACGGATCAAACCAATGGAAAAAAAATACTAAACTAAACAACAAATGAAAACTACCTTTTCAGATTTGGCATTATCACCAACTATCAGTAAGGGATTGGATTTTATGCCAGTCTTTCCCAATTTTAGATAGAAAACTCGATTTGGACTTGTCCCTTTGACCATGTTTTGGTTGTACGTATGTATCGGAAAATCTAGCAATATCTATCAATAACCGGCTGAGATATAAGCAAAATAAAGACGACCACCTTTTTTTACACAAACAAATTAATATTTCGCAGATAAACTACAGACATATTTGAAAAAAATAAAATTGAAATAGTTGGCTAGATTTCGCAAAGATATAAGCGAAAAACCTATATGGACAAAAATTTATATCATAAAAAATTAAGTATTTTAAGGCCCATTTGCACAACTTAGCAACAGTAAAAGTGAGGGTGTTGTCTGACAGATAAATAATTTTTGGGTATCATAAGTATACTTTATGCTAAAATTAGGATTGCACGACCTTTACTGTAAACGTAACATTTGCAAAATTAAAATTGTCTGTAGCAGATGAAATTGCATCTTTTTCGTTTTCAATCTTTCAAGCCTGCCACTTTGTATATAAAAGGCTGTGGTAAACAAAAACCAATATTGGCATTATTTAGAAATTATATAATTAATTTTTAATGGAAGTTGTGAAAATTAAATGAAATTTATTGTTCAGTTAAGCTAAAATCAATTATTTTATACTCAGCTCATGAAAACGACCCTAAGTCTAATAAAGGCTTTGCTAGTATCTATATAATATACATGTAAAGGAGGGCTAGTAAAGTTATAAACATTTATATTGTGTACATTTTTAGTTTTTAAACTTAGTATATGTTCAATATTATATGACTGAAATTGTGAAAGCCTTATTTTTACATTACTTCGATAACACATAACATAAATAATTCCATTTTGATGCAAAAAAGCTTTTATTTTAAAGACGTCAAGCGTGTATTCTTTAATTGCTAAAGAATAATTAATTTTATAAAGTGTACATTTAAAAGTTAGTTAGTCAATCATTTCCACACTGGTAAAATTTATATCTGATATGCACAAAAATTATTCTAGAAAAAAGTCATATTGCCTTAAATCAACAATTTTGGAAGATTTATAAATAAATACAGGTTCAAATGTGTTTTCATGATCTAACAAAAAACTTGAAAATTGTATTGCAGACTAACTTTTAACCCGCTACTTTGTTAGCGCTTTTTTTAATATTTTGTATTATAAACATACATACATATTTAACAGACAATCTTTATTTCTTTGGACTAAAGTTTGGCAATATTTGACTCCGTTTTGTTATATATTTACCTTCATTTTACCCACTTAATCTCATGTCTCCATAACTGGTATCTATCTTAGTTTATTATATCTATATAATTTCCTATCATAATTTGGATTAATTTCACATATCTATTGGATGCAGATGAGTTTTTGGCCTTAAACGTGATAAAAACGGTAATGTAGAGAGTTTTAAAGCACGCTTGATGGCAAAAGGTTGCAGTCAGAAATTTAGTATAAATCACACTGAAACCTTTTCATCTATGGTGCGTAATGCAACAATACGTATGCTATTGGCTTTGGCTGTACAAGAAGAAATGCATTTTCACCAATTTGACATAAATACTGCAAATTTGAACGGTGAGCTTCAATATGACTTAGCCTAAATGCTTTGTTAATCAAAACTATCCGTCTTAAGTTTTAAAATTAAAAAATCTATATACGGAAGATATTGGAATGAAAAGCTTGGTGGTGTTTTAAGAAATTTAGGCTTCAAGGCGTGTGAAAATGAGCCATGCTTATATATAACAAGAGTAAATGGTGATATGATATTCGTAGGAGTTTACGTTGATGATTTGATAATTGCTTGTAAAAAAAGAGGAGATTTTAAAGTTTAAGGCAAAACTGGAACCGGGGAATTTGAGCTCTCTGAGCGTTTTAAGTAATTTCTTAGGAATGAACATTTCACGCCAGGATGAAACTGGTGCCATTAAAGTATTTCAAGATCAATATATTAAAGATATATTGAGACAGTATCGAATGGAATAATGTAAGCCCGTTTCAGTACCCCTTGATCCAGGTTATCAAACATATTGAACAAAAGATTGTAAACGAGTAAAAAAAGAACAATATCAAACTGTTATTGGAGCATTGCCTTGTCTTGCTATTATAATGAGACCGAATAGTCAGCACTCTGTATCTAATTTCCACAACACAATACAGATCCACATATCGAACATATGTCGGCGGTAAAGCATATTCTACGTTACCTCTTAGGTACAGTAGATTTGGGATTGATATATGAAGCTGGTGATTTTTGTATTATCGGCAGCTTCCGACTAGGGAGGCAACACAATCGATCGTAAATTGTTTTCTTTTTTGGCAGATGTGTAATCTTGTGGGAGTCTAAGAAACAGGCTACAGTAGCCCTAAGTTCAACGGAAGCCTAATATATGGATGTGTCTAACGTTTAATAAATGAAATTAGAATTGGTAGAAGTGAATCTATTTTGTCGAATGTACACAACCAAGGTGCGATTAAATTGGCAATGAATCCTGTTTACCACAATCGTACTTAACATATTGATATCAAGTATTACCACGTACGTGAAGTTTTCTTTCATGTATCGTTACTATAGTAATAACAAAATTCCATTTCGTTCTCCCTTATTATTACCTACTTTAATCTAGATTAATAGTCCCTAATCTTACATTTCTAAATCAATAAACCCAATAATTGGAATCAAACCATTAAATTTAAAAAGTAACACTTCGCCACCATAAATGTATTTTAATCTCAACCTGGGTTAATATCCCTGATTTACATTTCTGGATCTATAAACTTAAAAAAAAATCATAAAAATTTGAATGTTCCTTTTCTGCCTCTTATGGTTTCATATGTATCTCATTCTGGATCAACAGATCCTTCAATCATAATTTTTTAAGCTTAAAGTAAAAAAATTTTAAAAAGTAAAATTTAAAAAATTTTAAAAAGTTGAAAGTCGCTACGTTCTTATCGCCGGAAAAATTTTTTTTTGTATATTTTTTAAGAAAATGCAACAAAATTGTTTTTATTTTTATACCCTTCACACACACACATGTGGTGAGGGTATTTTATACCCTTCACACACACACATGTGGTGAGGGTATATATAAGTTTATCATTCCGTTTGTAATTTCTTCAATATTCATTTGCGACCCTATAAAGTATATTTATTCGGGATCCTTATAGATAGGGAAGTCGATTTAACCATTTCCGTCTGTCCGTCTGTCCGTGTGTATGTTGAAATCAAGTTTTCGTAGCTCCCATAGGTCACCCAGGATTGTATATGGTATCAAACTTTTGGAAATACTTTCGAGAAAATCGGTATTAAAAACTGGCTAGATCCATCAATACCGGCTGAGATATAAGCAGAAAATTACCACTGCCTCCTTTTTTTTTCACGAAAAAATTATTTTTTTTTTTTACACCAAAAAAATATTGTTTTGCAGCGTTGAAATAAACTACAAATATATTTGAAAAAAATTATACCATTTGGACCATTTGGCCACACATGCTGAAGGGTATATTGCACTCTTACTTGTTTTATGTTATAAAGTACCTTAAATTTAATTTTACATTTTTTTTATTAAAACATTTTATTTTTTAATTGTTATGAACAATGTTATTTTTTATGTATGTAATACATATGACTGAATTTTTTATGTATTTTATGTAATTTTCAAATAACAAAATACAAATACATATAATATTTTTTTTAAAAAAATTATATATAAAACATATTTATATATTGGCGATTTTTAGGGTAATTTGGCAATATTTGGTAGTATGTAAACTTGTTATGTTGTTTTATTTGTTTTGTTATTTTTAATGAAAAAAAATATATTTTTTTAAATTAAAATTGTATATTTGTACATATTGGCGATATTTTTGCCTATTTGGCGAGGAAGCTTAAAAAAAACTGGCAACACTGCCTCTACATACTAAAATTTGACATATTTAAAAAAAAGTTGCGATGGTTTTTATTTTTTCAGTCGTGGTTGACATTTCTGTGGAATTGCCCATATGTACATACATACATATATGGTAAACGGCAGCAAAAATATATTTATTTTGCATTTTTTTTAAATTATTTTTAAAGTTTCAGATGTTTTATGTGAGTTAAGTTTTTATACCCTTCACCTAAGGTTATAAGAGTATATATAAGATTGTCATTCCGTTTGTAATTTCCACAATATTCATTTGCGACCCCATAAAGTATATATGTAT
>NDXZ01007682.1:19631-32259 GCA_003055125.1 Paykullia maculata | reverse complement strand
ATTAATATTTATAGAAAAAAACAATAGATTAGTTTTGTGCAGAAATTTCAATATTTAGAGAAAGGTGCATATTTTTTACGCCACTGTTAATAAATATTTCGTCAACAGAAAGAAGTCAAGCAATGTAAATGGAAAGAAAATTTGTATCATAAAAAAAAACATCAAAAATAAAATTATAAAATAATAAACAAAAATTTTATAAACAATATTTTAAAAGGATTTTCTTTTTTTAGGTTAACTTTAAGTAAAATTTTCTCACAATTAAATAAATTTAATGCTTGTCTTTGGACTTCAATTTGCCAATAAAAATTATTTTAGTGTTAGATTAATGAAAACGAAAAGAAGAGAAAAACAAACACTTTGAAAAAGCAAACTGTTAATGTGGCCATCATATGGTTAAATTATTTAAACATTTACTTCATGTGGCACTTAAATTAAAAATGATACTTTGAGGTCTCCACGTCAAACGACCGAAATGCCTTAATGCAAACCAGACATACATATGTACATATTCATTAACTCAGTCCGTCATAATGATTTCGTTTTCTTTATTTCTCGTTTTGTTTTTGCAATTCAAGTCATTTGTACAATAAATTCATTAAAAAAATCCACATCGAAGTGGTAGAAAATTGTGTTCAAGGGAAAAGCGTGAGAATTAAAATAATTTATGCAATTTTCTTTCATAAAATCACTTTGCATTTCAATTAGTACCATGAAATGAAAACAACAACAAAAACAATTGTATTAAAAGAGAAAGAAATAAAAAGATTTCCTTGGTTGAGTTTTAAATGTAATTAACAACACAAGTTCACAATTAGCTGTTGCAAAGTCACAGATATTTGCCGCTGCATTGTAAAATTGTATTTCGTATGAAGTAAAGAGTTAGAAAAATCTTACATTTGCTTCATGCTAGATTGATGTGAAAAAGAGTCATCATAAAGAAAATCAAGTTGCATAGTGTTTGTTCCGTTATTATAGTAAAGAAAGGATGCCATTAAGGAGAGGACAACATGGTAATTACGTTTCAGTTGTGATATTTATTTCAAATAATGTTAAATTTTAATTTTCTGTTGGCTTAAGCTTGCCTACATAATATATGCTACATTTAATTAGAGATTCTGCAAGATTATTAGTAGACTTTAAAAAAACTCAAAAATGTTTTATGTTTTAATGAAAATTCTAAACAAACTGAAACCTAACAAGTAAGAGCGCTATATTTTACTGTGCCAAATCTTATGTACCCTTCACTACGTGTATTTATGTGTGTGTATATGTGAATATATCTTTGCTGATTCAGGGCCAATTAGTAAATTTTTTTAAATTAACCAAAAAGGCATATCTTACACACAAATATAATAATTTTTGTGTAAAAAATATTTATATCTCGGTAAATTATTTGGCGATTTTACTGGTTTTCAATAGCAACAGCTCCAGAGCTCCATTTATGATAATTTGATATCAGTACCGGGTTTGTACGACATAAGGGGACTGAGAAAAGTTGATTTCAACAGACAGACGGACAAACAGACATGGCTAAGATTGATACTTTATGGGGTCACAAATAAATATTGTAGAAATTACAAACGGAATGACAAACCTATATAACCCTTACCACATGTACGAAGGGTGTAAAAAGGTTTTAAAATTTTCTAAAGTAGTCAAAAAAAAAAAAAATCTTTAACTCGTTTGGTAAAAAAAAATAGCTGATTGCGGTATTATACATAACTCTGCTATACTATTGATAGTAAGTTTGTGGCGCTCTTTATTAAGCTAATGTTATGGCCAAGTAGATGGTATTAAACGGTGGAAGCTAAAGTCAATTATTGTTTATTTTATTAAATTTGGTTTCGATACAAATATTTTTACCAGTTTTTTACGTTAAGAGAGTTTTTGGGAAAGGACTTAAATATATGAAAGCTAGCATCAAAATATCAAGAAAACATTTTACAATCGACAATTTAAATTTTGAAACCTTTATTTTGATGGTTTGTTAATAACAGTCGGGGGATGGCCAGTGTGGTGGCATAAATATTTTTGAAGTCTTACGTAGAAAATAATATTTAATAAGAGATCTAAAAAATGTACTATTCTACATTTTTCAGCTTTTTTTTATAATGAAATGAATTATATTATAGTTTACATTTTTTGTATTTTCCCCATTTCAGAATCTTCTTTTACTTTACGTTTACACAAGACAGAAGAAAATTTCTCATATTCAAAAACAGATAGAAAAATGTTTGATAAATATTAATATTTGGTGAATATTTGTAAACATTCTCCGCATTGCAAATAACATCAACAGAACAGTATGGAATTCTTTGAAAACCAATAATGTAAAAGAAAAATCTTTCAACCCCCCCAACAAACATTAAATAGAACGAGTTGAAACAAAAGAAAGGGAAAAAATTCTAAGAGAGATGTCTCAAATTCATGGTATCGAGAGAATAAAGCAGAAAACTAACATCGATGCCCACAAAAACGATGACTACAAAACGTATGAGTTTTCAGCAACAGCTACAGGCACTACAGAGCTCCCATCATCACCAGTATCAACAGCGAAGGCCACCTGATGTCGAAGAGGCCTTATCATCGATGCTATGGACACCATATGAACGGGCCTCAACAACAGATACATCATCCGACGATGATGACGAACAATTGCAACGTCATTTGAAAAAATCCAAAAGTCATTATGATTATACAAGTGTACCAACCACAATTCCCCCCTTGACACCACCACCACCTCCCCTGGCAACCCGCTCATCTTTGAGCTCACCAGAAATTCCATCACTCACACAAAACGTCTCGCCACCTGCAAATTTTAAACCGGCAAGTCTGGTTGCATGCGTAACCGCAGCCACACCAGCAGCTGCAATTGAGGCAGCAACAAGTTTGATATCTACGACGAGCGCATATTATACACCAGAAGATTTATGTGATCCATCTGTAACCACACCATTAGTGCCTTTTTCAAATCTTATGCTCAATGGGCAAACGACAACAACAACAACTCACAGCACTCGTTTACTAGACACTGATGATGACTACGAATTGGGGGATGGTGAAATCGTCAACGATGATGATGATGTCACTGTAAATGTGGATGATACATTTAATGCAGTCTATAATAATGAGAATACATTAGCAGCTACAAGTTCCTCTTTGATGATGATGTCATCTTATCCACAAAAAAATCATATTTTCTATCCTTTCTCTTACGAGCGAATACCAACGCTCAACAAATGGTGGTCTACCTCCAGTGCAACATCCACACAACAACCATTGACAACCTCATCTTCTACACATTCCCAAAATGTTCTTGAGTCAACATCAGCTGCAGCACAACAACCACCATCACCGCCAACAGCCACCCTGACAAAT
Organism: Paykullia maculata; assembly: GCA_003055125.1. Lineage (NCBI taxonomy): Eukaryota > Metazoa > Arthropoda > Insecta > Diptera > Rhinophoridae > Paykullia > Paykullia maculata. Next base: position 28,878 of record NDXZ01007682.1, on the reverse strand, counting down.
CAGGCCAACAAACAACCACCTCCATACGAGTCATTGTACAAAAAACATTCTTTACGTCCATTACGTCAAAGTCAAAGTCGTTTGCATAAACATTTGAATTTATTCAAACCCGTTTTAGAGACATTAAAGGCGAATGTGACAACAATAACACAGGGTCGTTTTACCTCTTTAACACGACCGAATCATCATAGAGTTACTAATGCAAATAATACAAGCGCAATTAATCCATCTACTACTGCAACAACTCCCACTATAACGCAAACACAACCAACAACTGTTGTTGGAGAAACAACAACAGAAACGACATTAACTACAGATGGAAATTTTGAAACCGAAAGTACAAGTAACAATTTGGCTCATTCATTTACCGATAATTTTCTACATGAGGTAAGTTTAAGTACGGGACTTGCAAGTATATACTTAACACACACATTTTCATACATATTTGCTATGGTAATAAGCAAACACAAATTTTGTTTGCAACTAGAGTGAAAGCACAATTAAGATTTTGCTTCAATATTTTGGTAACATAAGGAACAGTGATTAACAAAAGTGACTTTTACAAAGCAGTAATTAAAATTTAATAACAATTGAAATTCAAAAACAATAACAAGTATTTCCTTTTAAAAATATCTTCTAATTGATCTTTCACATTCGGCATTAAACATTTTTTTTAATAGATGCTCAGAATATTTTTTATAAATATCGTACTAACAAAGAGATCTTTCGAATAATCTTATTTTTATTATAAAACATTTTTGTAAGTATATGTGGACATTTTAAAAAAATATTTATTTAAAAAAGATATAAAATCGAAAAAAGTTGTATAGTTAGTAGTTCATAGCAATACCTTCCATCATTGCTTACTACTTCAATTACACCCCTTTTTATATATCATTAACAAAACTTAAACTAACCAAATTAGATTATTTGCCATTTAATTAAGAAATTAAAAATTCATTGATGTATACAGTTTAGTAAACAGGAAAGTACACGAACAAGTAATGTTTATAATTTTGGGTTTGGTATTTATTTTATTTTTTATTACTTTTGACTTAATTAAAACGTATGTAGCATTAGGGTGGCTGTTGCCTGTGTTGAATAATATTCGTCCTACAATTTCTATTTCAGTGCTTGCGATTATTATTTGTAGTCGCTAATCGTTGTTTATGATTACAAAGTTTGTTTTAGATCCTGACATTTTCAGAAGTTGATGACTCGGATACTAATGTTGCAAACAAGATTTACTGTTTGAAAGCGTCAGTTGCAGGTTCCTGGATTCATAATTAACTAGAGCAAGGCTTTATTAGTTGTTTAATACTGTAGAAACAAGTAAACTAATTATTATGACGCGTAGCTTTCTTTATTTAAACGAAATAATTTTTATTTAGTTTTTAAGTTATGTTAAGTGTAAAATTAAAAGAAATGTGTTAAATTTGATATTATATTATTAAGTCATATGTGATTACGACTACAAAATATAGTACGCTTTGTTTAATCACGATTAACTACAATCTGATTAAATTTAATCACATAATAAAATCGATAAAGAAGTTAATCGGTTATTGTTAATAATGATTTTTAGAAATATTGTGTATTCAGTTCTTTGTCATCATCGATTAGCCTAATTAATTGTTTTTAATAATTTGGTTTAAACAAAATCCAACAATTGAGGGGTAAGGGTAAACAAAGAAAGGATATGTAAAGTATCTACTTTTTAATCCAAACATGTTTATGCCTTAATATTAATTATACTTAAGAAAAATGTTGTGGAGATGAAAAATGTTGGAAACTCAATAAGAATCAACTACTAGATATTCATTTTGTGAAAAACTAGTTTCTTGCAATTTTCAGTTGGTATGCCGTACGCCTTAATCACTACCGTATAACTTAAATTCTTTTTGTCAATATTCAGGGCTCATTGTATGTCGCTGATACATCTCATTACTTGAAATATAAACAATTAATGTTTGTGACTACTAACTAATTAAAGAGAGCACTAAATATAATAATATATATGTACACACGTATGTGTGTTTATCTAAATAATGTTTACTTTGAACCTTAAATAAAATACTGCCAGTCAAATTTACTTTGAAAACTAATGTCAATGTCTGCAACCATAAACAAAGCTTTAGCCTTATCTATTCGTATGCGAAGTAAGTAGACTAGAGTAGAGTCTATAAAAAAGAATTCTTTATGAGCATGTAATAATATATTTAAATTAAGAGACAGATATTTTACATATGGGTATCTCCATATTAAATTTTATTAAAAATTCTTAACTTTAGATTTGTATGGTTCTTGTAAAAAAAATGTATAAATTTTAACTCACTTTGTGGTTTTTAAATTACATAAAAAGCTGGCCGTATATCTATTTCGTATTTTCTAAAAACACACAGTTTTTAAACACAAAAGTTAAGAAGTTTTCCCCTGTTATCCTAGTTTTAAATTTATGTTTTCTTACTGTTTAGAATTAGGATTTTTTTTTAAAACAAATTACCTTTGTATGCCTAAAAAAAGGATAACATACGTACATATGTATGTCAGAGGTCATAGTAGTTCAATAATTGTTCTTTAGGAGCCAGTGTATGTGGCGCTAACAAACACAAAATTATGTATGTCATCATCATCAAGCGGATAACACTTGACGTTGACTGTCAAATCAGTTACAATGTTTATATTTTTGTTTAAAATAAACAAAAAGTCAATTTTTATAAGCGTATATGTATACCAGTATGTACTTATGTATGTATGTGAATAAGTACCCTTGAGTAAATGTCTGTTAACATGCATATGTATGCCACCATAAATTGTGGTATACAATGATTATAATATGTTTTAAACAAATTAACAAATGCTCTACTTCTGTTCATAAGTACGTAAATTTTACTGAACAGAGATAATGGCATGATTTACATACAAAATAACACTAGATATTGATAAGAAAAAAACAAACATTAGTTCTATTCATGCACTTCTTTGAATCTTGAAACTGTCAGCAATAAAATGTTTTTTCAAAAATCATTTCAAGTAGCAATAATTTCTTACAATTTAATACATTTTCAGAGAAACATTTATTGTTCCTTAGTTATTTTGAGAGCAGATAAAACCTTTTTTTTAATATTAAATGACAATTTCCATAAGAGTTTAATTTAAAAAAATGTTTTTCTATTAAAAAAAAAAAAAAATTCTTATTTATATATTACAAATCTTTTGTAAAGAGAATGCCTGTTTTTTTTTTAAATTTTGCTGAACGAAAGCCATGCATTACAAAAACTTATTTACTTTATATGGATGTTTACTCACGCGAGAGTAAACAACAGTTATTTGTGAGTATTTATTTAACTTAAGTACTACAGAAATAGTTATACATACGTACATGTGTCACTGGAAATATATTACAATGGAGATATTTTTGAGTTAGAACAATAGAAAGATATTTTTTGAAAAAAAAAATAAATCGTATTTTTCCCTACAACACAAAAAAAGGAACAAAATATACTTGCAGATGTATTTAATAGTATTATAAAGATGGTATGTGGCTTACCAAACGGTGACGTTTTTAGGAAATGAAAAGATTTTTCGATGAGCCTAAACACCTCATTTCGTTACTCTAAAGAGTCTTGTTATTTCGAAATTGTTTAAAAAAAAGACCCCATAACTGTGGGGAAACCAACCTAATCATATTCTCGGTTAAACAAGTGTGTTTGATGGCAATGATTGGTTTGGGTGTATTTTAATTGCATTTGTGGACTGTTATAACTAATGCATTGTTTAAAGTTAATTGTTGTTGTTATTACTGGAGTTCATGTTAAACTATTTTCAACTAAAGATGGGTACCGCTCACATGATTAGCGTGAATTAAGCGTGGTTACGTATGATCTTGGTTAATTACTTTTTTCAATTACGTGGGCGTGTATGGATTGGTGTAATGACAGAACATTAATGTCTTTTTTTAACCCTGGAAAGATAAGCTTACGTCTGACAGATGTATATATTTTTTATTATACTTATGTCTGAGTCGTTTGTTGTAAGAGAATGTTCCTAGTTTTTTTGCTTGTTATAATTTTTATTAAAAAACACTTTTATATTAAAAAAAACTCAATAAATAAACGATCTCAATAAAAACAATTTATCAAAAATATTTCTTTCAGACGTATAACATTATCTTTCTAGGGTTAAGTAGGTGTTTCGTGAGCATGAGTTTTTATTTTCGTGATAGTGAGAGAAAATTAACTCACAATACCATCTCTACTGCTAACTTACTAAAAACTATTTGAATTAAAGTTTGTTTTTGTATTGTTATCTGTAGCTACATTTTAAGGTTTAGTGTTTTTATAGTAATGTTTTTCAGCATTATTACTCATAGTGCATAAACAAGTGGAGTATAGGAAATTAGTTGTCGTGTAGAATTTAAGCATAACGGTCAAAATGTCATTCAAGTGGTGCCATTATTAACGAGCGGTGTTTCTATTTGCAATTTATATCTTTTTAGTTATTTTAACTTATACCTACATATTTAATACATACATATGTTTGTATGTATGTATATGTAGTTGAACAGTATGGTCTTTCGATATAGCAGTGGTCTGGGCTGTCGATTGTCATATGAAAAGTGCTCAAGAAGAAATGTACCTAAAGCCAGTAACTTTTTTACATTTTTAATTCTTTCCGTGGAATTAACGTAGAAAAACAAGTTTTAATGAAAACAAAAATTTATGAAAATTTAAATAAAATGATTATTAAAATATTAAATAAAAATCCGTATCGATTATAAAAGTGCGCTGTATCTGGATTTTATAAAATATAGAGACACTATGTATAAGATTTTAGTCATGAAACCCAGTTGACAAGGAAAAAATTATTTTTTAAAACTTTAAACTGCTTACAAGGACAACGCTAAATTACAAAATAACTAAACTAAAAATATACCAGACATATAGGCGGAAAACACTTATTGTACTTCAAAATTGGAATTTTTTAATTTTTTTTTTTTTTTTGATGTCGAGTCCATTTCTTTAAAATACATATATAAAAGGTCCGTTAATTTACTTCACAGCCAGAAAAATATATTACAATTAAATTTTAGCTCCCAAATACCCATAAATACTCTTATTCTTACTCCAAAATAGTAAAAAATTTTGAATAAACTAAAAATGGGCCGGTTAAGTAGAATAATTTAAATTTTATTTTTAATAAAGTTTATTCAAGAATATTTCTTTAAAGTCTAATATAATAAATAAAAGATAATATATTGTAAACATGTTTTTAATTTCTTTAACCAAAAAATTTTTTTTTTAAAAATTAGTAAAAAAAACATTTTTTTACCTGAGCTTTGCGTTATTCGCATTTGAGCTATTAACCTAACTCCTTGTGCATTATGATTCTTAGTTGTTTAAATGTTAAATAAGTTTGTATGTATTATTATGTTTTTTTTTTTGCAATCAATTCCACTGTGCAGTATTGTGTATTATTAAACAATATTTTGCTCAATTAATTTTTTTAAAATTCTTTGTCGCTCTTATTCTTAACTCTTTTTATATTTTGAAACTGTTTGAATATTATTATTGTTACAAACATTTTTAAAGTGATTTTTTAAATTTATTTTGTGGACAAAATAGCAAATATGTACTGCTAGTTTTATTACCAATACCGCTTTTACAAATAGCTGTCTTTATAGTATTTTCCATCTCGATCTCCAATAAGTTTTCTTAATCACATTTTTAATAACCAGTAATTATGTTTCATTTTATATATGTGTGTATGTATATGTAAATGCCAATGTAAAGTCTATACATACATACATATGTATATTTCCTAGAAGATTGACCTTACATTTCATATAGATCTAGGGGGTGGTTGTTTCCGTCAATGTCCTTTTGTTTTTTAAACCCTTACAAATTATTTTCCATAACTCAACTATAAAAATTTGTGAAAACAATTTCAACCTTATGTTGTTCATTCATTTATGTTTCCTCTTCTCTTTTATAGGACTTTTATCCCAATTTTCTGGTATTTATGTTAACGTACATACATTTGTAAATATTGTGGCTACTACCACAACTTCTTTGCGTTTTTCGTCCTGTCGCCAAACGCATTTGTCTACCTTTAACAATTGGGCGGCAACGTGGAGTATGTTGTGTTTAAGAGGGTGTTTTTATGTTTGTTTGGAAAGTCTCTTATTACTATACATATCTATATGGAGTTATTAATGTAATTATGTTGGTTAACTAAGCTTAACGTAAATTGACATGGACAACGTTTTTCCTTTTACGTTTTATTTATTTATTTACATCTCTTATTGTACGTATTTAGTTTAGTTTTTTTTCGGTGGTAGTCAACAGAAAAAAATGTTTGTTTCCTCTTTATGTCCTTTTTGCTAAAAAAATTGTCCGTACGGGAGCCTGGTAACATAAATGTTGTGTTACCTGGTAGTAGCAGACATATTATTTAATTAATTTATCTTAATGGATTAAAACAGTTTGTATGTTGTCCTGGTATTTTAATTAATACAAATTTATTTGATTAAGGTGTATGTATGTATATTTGTAATATAATGCAGGCAAAAGAACTTAAGTTAGAAGACAATATATTTATTATAAAAATTACAAGGATTTTTTTTCAATTCTATATTTACTATATTTATTAAAATAGTTCTCTTAATAATTAAAAATTTTCTATGAATTATTTTTTTGATTACATTACTATTTAAAAAGGCTAATTTAAAACTGTAACAAAACAGTTATTAAAGGTGGATTCACCCACTTGTTTCGGACAAAATAAATTTTTTTACTGAGAGTTTTCTGCAGCACGATTCACTCATTTTGAAGAATTTGTCCGGAAAATCAAAGCTACCACATGAAGTTCATACATACATACGTAAACACGTCATATTACATTTGAATTTATTTACTAGTGGCAACTCAGTTCAATTTGGTCTGGACAAAAATTAAAATTAAACCAATTCAAACTGAGAATTGTTCGGAAAAAACTATTTATTTGTCTCTCTCGAAAAGAGAGACGTCAAACTTAATATAAAAAAAAATTGTCCGGACAAAAATGTTGGCTTGACACAATAAGTGAATCCACCTTAAGAAAACTATTTAAATCACATTATTTAGATTTAGATAGATTATTTTCCGTTTTTACAAAAATGTTGATGTTATGACTCCATTAAAAACAGTTTTCTTTACATAGAAAATCTTATACAACATTTTTTTGTTATGTATTTTCAATAAAGGTAAACTTTTCCCTATGTCAAGAAATTTACTAAAACTAATTTTTTTCATATTTGCATTCCTAGAATATATTCCATTTATTGAAAATATATATAAAAAATCCTCTGTTTGTAGAGGAATATAATATTGTGTTTAAAAAACTAACCATTTTTTAAATTCTTGTCTGAGAAAATGTTTTTTTCATTACTTTTTATTCTTTCTACAGGTTTTTTGATAAAAAATCATCTTATTTATTTATTTTTTTTAAGAAACAAATAAATAAAAAAACAATTATCATGTAACAATTCTTTATTCCAGCACTGTCCTGCTATGCAACATGCTGCAGAAACAAATGTTGACAACGTCGTTAATAATAACAACAACAGAAATAATAATAACAATAATACCACAACTGGAAGCATAAAAGGTGAAACCCCAATACAGCAACAAGCACTGATTCATCATCAGCAACAAACACACGCACAAATGATTAGTGAAACGAATACAAGATCAAAACAAAACCAAGAAAATGATAATAAACAAAACAATAATTTTATTATTTGCCAACGACAACAACAAGAACATCAGCAAAAGTCAACATACGATGAAAAGAGTGATAAAGAAACCCGTAAGAGAGAGAAACAAAAAATGAACACGACTGATGAACTCACCACGGATCAAACAGAGAAAGAGGAATACTCAATGAACTGCTTTGACAACTCAGCTGCAGCGGCGCCACTGTTTAAAACAAAAGCAAATGCCAGCACTTCCACCAACAATATGAGTGTTTTTTACGATTCATCGTCAGCGATCAGTCTGACGCGTTCATTTGAGGCAAACACATCGTATACGGTTGAATTAACGGTTGCCAATGATAGTTTTAACACAAATTTACAAGACGTAACTTGTCAAACAACAACTTATAGTCTAACACCAAATAAATGTTTAGCGGAATTGGAACGTTTGTATGCCGAATTTCGAGCCAGTGAACGTTTACGGGAGCAAAAATTAACAAAATTGCAAAATCAATTTGGAGCGGTAAAAACGGAAAATATGCGTTTAAACGTACCCGCATCTACCTCTTCGACCACGGTAGGTCAATCGGAGGTGGGTGAAAAGTCAGGCGGTGAAGCAAAATTAAATCCCAGTACAAGTAGTGTTTTTCTAACCACCACAAATAGTGTTACCACTATAACGAATCCTTGTCAGCGAACACCAAGTCTGACAATACAAGTGAATCAAAATAATAATCTTAATAATGTAAAAAATAATAAAAACAACAATAAAAATAACGAAGCCAATATTTGTGGTAATGGCCAATACGATAATAATGAATCTGAACAACAACAGTCAGTTGTTTTAAATCAGGCCATAGTAAATACAACAACAAATGGTGTTAGTGTGATAAATTGTAATTATGTAAATAATGTTAATAATAATAATAATAACAACAACAAAAGTATTACAAATCTTTGCAATAATGCAACAAATACAAATAAAACAACCAATAATAATCTCAATAATAATTCAAATAATAATCGTTATAATTCCAATAATCATACAAATTTCAATAATCTATCCAAAAATATCAATAATAATTGTAGTGATAGCGGTAATAATAGTAGTATTAGTGATCCTTCACACAGTTCAGTGCCTCCAGTGTTAAATGTTAATAATGCAAATGATCAAGAAATAAAAAGTGCTCCCAATGCTCAAGTGAATGTTATACAAGTTAATGAAATGACAATGAAGTCAAACAAGGCTTCCACGAGATCTTTAGCATCAACGCCGAACTCATCACCACAGCGTACTTTTACCTCAACAGAGTGTCAAACGGATGATATTGCTGCAGTACAACTAAGGTCACCTTCAACTACCAGACAGCCTTTAACATCCACTTCTTCAGCCAACTCTATTAACAATCGCGATCAGAGACGTCGCGAAAGACGTGAACGTCGTCATTTACAACACACTGCTTCGCTATTAGTCGCTCCCACTCACTCGCATCCCCATCCTTTACGTCACAC